>BLKR01008071.1:0-26498 GCA_011170035.1 Teleogryllus occipitalis
GGCGCGAGGCGGGCGAGGCGGGCGAGGCGGGGCCGAGCGGGCGAGAGGCGGGGCGAGGCGGGGCGAGGCGGGCGAGGCGGGGCGAGGCGGGGCGAGGCGGGGCGAGGCGGGGCGAGGCGGGGCGAGGCGGGCGAGGCGGGCGAGGCGGGGCGAGGCGGGGCGAGGCGGGCGAGGCGGGGCGAGGCGCGAGGCGGGGCGAGGCGGGCGAGGCGGGGCGAGGCGGGGCGAGGCGAGGCGGGGCGAGGCGGGGCGAGGCGGGGCGAGGCGGGACGAAGCGAGGCGTGGCGGGGCGGGGCGAAGCGAGGCGGAGCCGGACGAAGCGAGGTGGGAATGGACGAGGCGAAGTGGAAAAGGAGACGGAGTGGGAAAGGGTGAGACGGGGCGGGAGAGAGGGGTGAGTCAGGAGCGGGCGACACAACGAAGCGAGGCGGGGCGGGACGAGGTTGAGCAGAGAAGGGCCGGGGTAGGTGGGGTGCTTAGGCAGAGGAGGGGGGAGAGAAAGGGTGAGGAGAGACGAGAAGGGGTGGAAAAAGGCGGGGCGAGGAGAAGTGGATAAATCGAATCCCAGCGGAGTGAATAGGCCTGGGGCAAGACGGGATAGGTCGGCAGAGACTAAACATTGCCTTGTGGACAGTGCAGGACGATG
Organism: Teleogryllus occipitalis; assembly: GCA_011170035.1. Taxonomy (NCBI): domain Eukaryota; kingdom Metazoa; phylum Arthropoda; class Insecta; order Orthoptera; family Gryllidae; genus Teleogryllus; species Teleogryllus occipitalis. Next base: position 647 of record BLKR01008071.1, read on the forward strand.
CGGCGAAGGGAAAGGAAAGGTGAGAAATGACTCAGAACCTGGGAATAGAAATGGCGGAGGGGTGCAATGGAGCGGAGAGGGTCGATACAGAGGGGTGAGGTAGAGCAGCGTGAATGTGACGAAGCCGGATGGGAGGAAGCGGTGGTAGGCGTGGCGGAGTGGGGAGGGCGGGATGGAACAAGTCCGGCATAGAAGGGCAAGAAGGATTGAGAAGAAACGTGGAAGGCCTGGGAGGGTTAGAGCGGAGTGGGAATGGGGGGGTTAGAGCGGAGTGAAACTGGGGAGGTTAGGGCGGAGTGGGTCTGGGGGTTAGAGCGCGGCGGGACGGGGAGGGTTAGAGCGGAGCGGGACGGGATGGTCGGAGCGGAGCGATTTAGGGAGGGTTGAAGCGGATAGAGAAGGGAGGGGAGAAGGGAGTGGAGCGGGATGAGCAGGGCTGGAGTGGAGCGGCACGGGGAGGATTTGAGCGGAGTGGGTTGGGGGAATGGAGGGAAGCGAGACGGGAGGTTTAGAGCGGAGCGGGTCGGTGACTGAGTGTGGTAGCGGGGGAGGGGTAGGGTGAGGTATGGCGTGGCGAAACCACAATGAGGGCGAGCAGGACCGGCATGCCAGTCGCCGGTAACCTTCGTGCTTTTTGGGTGCAAGCGATGATTTGGCGATTGCTGTTTGGCGGTTAGGCCCGGATTAAAGGGCTCTTGTACACGAAATATCTTGTCAAGGTAAGGATTCTCGACTAGGGCTCAGACTGAATAAATGAGAACACTTTCAGCCCCGAATTATCATGGCTCTTGTCTCAAGGCAAAAGTCTCCGAACCTTCTTTGGCATCAAGCAATTCAGAAAAAGTGTAGCTGGCTCTACAGTGGCAATTGAATACTGTAAACTGCATGTGTGCTCTTCATAACCACAAGCGCCAGTTGGAGAAAGCACTGGCACAATTCCATATTCACAGACGCAGAAATTCTGTCCTGCACACCAATTGCCATAATCTATATCTATATATATAAAAGAAAGTCGTGTTAGTTACACTATTTATAACTCAAGAACGGCTGTACCGATTTGGCTGAAAATTGGTGAGTATGAAGCTTACAGCCAGGAGACGGACATAGGATACTGTTTATCCCGTTCGACAGCGTTCCTGTGTGAGAACGCACGTTTTTGTACGTACGCAGTGCAACAAGGATAGTACAGTTTCTCACAGTGAGTGCGACGCGAGAAAAAGATGGGACCGGCTGTTAAGGCGGAACAGAGTTCGCCGGGTCACCTAGTATATATATAAAAGAAAGTCGTGTTAGTTACACTATTTATAACTCAAGAACGGCTGTACCGATTTGGCTGAAAATTGGTGAGCAGGAAGCTTAGAGCCAGGAGACGGACATAGGATACTGTCTATCCCGTTTGACAGTGTTCCTGTGTAAGAACGCACGTTTTTGCACGTTTTCGCAGTTTTCGCGTGATTTCGCATGTTAGCGGTCATTGTTGCCTGTTGTAACTCATTGTTGTAACGCCGCACTGATAACAGAAGGCGATAATGATAGCTGCCTTTCGTTCGCCGTCATATCTATATATAGTCGTGTTAGTTACACTATTTATAACTCAAGAACGGCTGTACCGATTTGGTGTGCAGGAAGCTTAGAGCCAGGAGACGGACATAGGATACTGTTTATCCCGTTCGACAGCGTTCCTGTGTGAGAACGCACGTTTTTGCACGTACGCAGTGCAACAAGGATAGTACAGTTTCTCACAGTGAGTGCGACGCGAGGAAAAGATGGGACCGGCTGTTAAGGCGGAACAGAGTTCGCCGGGTCAGCTAGTCTATATATATAAAAGAAAGTCGTGTTAGTTACACTATTTATAACTCAAGAACGGCTGTACCGATTTGGCTGAAAATTGGTGAGCAGGAAGCTTAGAGCCAGGAGACGGACATATGATACTGTTTATCCCGTTCGACAGCGTTCCTGTGTGAGAACGCACGTTTTCGCATGTTTTCGCGTGATTTCGCATGTTTTCGCGTGAAGGTACTTAACTGAAGAGTGCAACCTATGCACCAAAATACAGGAACAATAATGAATGATTAATCTACTTAATTTTTTTATTTGTATCTTCTAATAAACAATTTGACTTAATAAATTCCCAAATCTGCTTATTTATTGCCTTTAACAGCCGGTCCCTATGATTACAGCTTTGTATTTCTCTCTTAAACAAAAATCAATTAATAAAAAACGCTCTGCTACGTAATAGATTTTTTAATTATCTATTTAATATCACAGCGTTTTATTTTAAATTCTTCTTTGTTTGAGAGAAAAACACAAATCTGCAATTGCTTTATTATCACGAGTGCAACAAGGATAGTACAGTTTCTCACAGTGAGTGCGACGCGAGAAAAAGATGGGACCGGCTGTTAAGGCGGAACAGAGTTCGCCGGGTCAGCTAGTAACAATATTATTATTATTATTATTATTATTATTATTATTATTATTATTATTATTATTATAAAGATGAATGACAAATAAAATCAATGAAAAGGTTTCTCTATAGTAAGCAAGAAATTCACAGCCACACAGTGCAGTAATACAGGCAGATAAACTCACACCACTAAACCTTTCAACATGCATAGAAGATTGTAGTAATGATAGCACACAAGAAAAAATGCAGAAATGGGTCGGGAAATCTCTTCATGGAAGACATTACCACGACCTTTCCCAAGAATATGTTGACAAGAGTGCGTCAAACAGCTGGTTACGGTAGGGAGTTCTCTTATGGAGGATTCATGATCTCTGTTCAGCCAGGTAATAGCCACTAAAAACTGTAATAAATACATAATTAGAGACCCCAAAACAACATATGACATATGCAGAAGGTACCACACTCAATCGAAAAGTATTCAGCACATCACTGTTGGCTGCACAGCCCTCGCACATACTCTCCGACGCCACAACCAGGTGGCCAATATAATACATCAGCAATTGGTTACGAAACACCGGCTCATTAAAGAAGAGGTGCCCTACTACAAGTACAACCCAGTTCCCGTTCTGGAAAAGTCTTCATTTAAGATCTACTATGACAGATCAATCTTGACAGACAGAACTATACCTCACAAATGACCTGGTATAACCCTGTTTGACCAACCCAATAAAAGAGTAACCTTGATAGGTTTTGCTGTGCCAAATTCAAATAATATAATGAGAATTATAGAAAATAAACAAAGTAAATACAAGTACACTGAAAATACAAAATATATAGAAGGTTACAAATGTAAAAATAGTACCCGTTGTCACATCAGCAACAGGAATTGTTTTTTTTGTTTTTTAAATGATCGTGCTACCTCTCCTTCAGATATGGTAAAAAAGATTTCTTACAATGGTGCATTTCGTATTGTGCGATTTATTTAATCAATCATACACCATATACAGTTTTCTATTTTCTTACTACAAATAAATAAAAGCAAAACAATTGGTACAGAATGGAACGTACATCCCGTACAATTTTGTGTCTTATTTTCTTGTAACTGGTCTAGATTTTCGGTTGTCCCCCCCCCCACACACACCTTATTCCAGCTGCCATCTATCGCCGCTTGCAGAACCCAGGGTCTCACGCTGTACTTTCCGCTCCTGTGTGGTCATTCTCAATGCAGGGAACCTTCGCGCTCCCCTAGCATCGCATATAGTCCTATCTCAGTCCTGCACTTTTATTTTCGCCCGTGATATCCTCTGGCACTAACTCGATTTGTGTACCATCGTGGTGAAGTGCATCTAGTTCTTCGATTACACACATAGATTATACACAGCACTCAGACATCTCCAAACAGTTGTCTATGATGCCAAGAGATTATGGAAGAATTAGGTACAGATCTCAGTACAGAGAAGATTTGGAATGCGCCTCTCGGCACGAACATAACTTAAAACATTCATGTCACATGTAGATTTCGAACCTACAGCCGCAATGTTGAGGTAGTTACGCACCTGCCGCATGCCCCTGCTCACGAGACCGAATCACTTCACCGCACTGTTTGTAAACTTGTTACGATTACGAACATAATAATTCGACAAAACTGATAATATAACAAAAACCGACCTTTTCATGCATACGAGACCTTTAATATACTTAGAAGCATTAAATCTATATATTTCAATGGCTTTGATATCATGTTTTTCCACAGTCGCAATGCAAACAAAGTTATTTTCAACATTAAAATATATGAATATCGCAATCAGTAATGAACAATTTCTTCTAAATTAACTAAATTTACAAAAAACGTTGAAGTAAATACATACAGACTGTATTAATTAACGAAATGCGTTAGGTTATTTCTATGTAATATTTATATTGAGGAAATAATGAGGATCTGCCTGTCGGTATGTCGATCTGTTGGTCTGCTGCCCGTCTGTTAGCATGACTTTCTGCCTACAGGTCTGTCTATCTGCCTATCGGTAAGTTCATCGGTCTGTTGGTCTGTCGGTCTGTCACTCTGCCTGAAGAAGGAAAGACCGGGATAGGTAGCTCAGAGCATCAACTGAAGTCACTGCAGGACCTCTCATCGGGTGGTCCTAGGCTCGAGTGGAAGGATTTTCGACACTAACTGCATAGCATGGTCGAATTAAGTCGCTGACCAGATGAGAATAATAGCGGCCGGCTGCTCTGATCGGTAGTTTTCCATGATTCCTCCGATCAACACCAGGCGAATGCCCGAGCAGTTCTACACAATGCCCGAACAGTCCTAACAAATAGGCAACGGACCGTGCGGAATTTTCCTTTTTCTTCCTTGCCCTATCCGCTCCCTTACTTACATACACTAATACTTTCATGCAGTACACTATCACACATGCCAGGAGACCGGTAGGGAGCTTGGAGCATGTTCCGGTTGGGACGTTGTCCCAGTTGGGAAGTACCTGGTTGAGGAAAACCCTGTTACCCGAAGGACGGCGCTGGATCTCATCATCCAGTGGGGTAGGATCACCGACTCCTCCCGAAAAAAGAACATGAACTACAATTATGAAAGTAATGACCTTAACACCTGACGCGCCCGGAAGAACTTTACTACTCATAGTACGAAGTTTTATCTATTTTTTCAATATCATTGCCCCACCCCAAAACAAATTTTTCTGACAAAAAATCTCTACTCCGCGTCAGCATTAGAAGATTTTCTTTTCCTACGTAAGTACGTAGTAGACGAGAAAGAAATGTGTGTCCAAAATAATTGAGTGCATAGCTGTTTTGGTTCATCTCTAATTTGGGAAAGCGCGTAATGTCAGAAAATACACATGCAACCAACCCTTTCTTTCAAGATTAATTGCGAACAAATTTGAAAGAAAAACAGTTCATTACAAGCACAATTTTTTTTCTGAACTACTGGAAAACGAGCGAGTTATTACAAATCACACGATCTGAGATGTTCTACTGTAAGTACAGTGTATGAGTATGTGAATGTATTCAGATATAAATGTCAATTTGTAGCTGATAATATCAAGCTCAATATTTCGAAAAATCTGAAAAAATAGGAACTCTTTGGTGAAACCAACGCAATTTTGGAAACGATAAGAGTATCCAAGTTCTCAGTAATAAATTATCTACAGAAAGCTATATAAATCTTGAACGTTTGGTATGTTTAAATATAATTGTACGATTATCCTATAAGATGTAGGAATAATACGTACATAAAACATCAATGTAAAAGTGTTTATTTAGAACAAAATTTCGGGCTCTACAAATCAGCTCCCTATGAAGTACCTCTCGATGTTATTTACCAGATACATATAATAGTTACAAACATATAAAGGTACGAATCACCGCCGTATCACAGAATGTGATTACTATTTCAAATTTAATCAATTATTTCTCATTAGTTAAGATGAATGGTTCATAAGGTTGATAATTCTCAATAATTAAACTATTAGTTCAATGTAATAGCATATTGAGGTCGACAGCTGTGCTGTAAATAGAGAAAGAGACCAGGATGCGTTTACTCACTGGTTCTTCAAAAGTTTTATTTCCCATAAATGCGACGAAACCCGTCACGAAGTACTGCAAACAATGCATTACCTGAAACAAGTAAAACACATCCAATTAGAGACCATATTACTCACACATAGTTATTTAACAACACAATAGAGCTACAGTTGGGGAGTCTAAAACAGTATATGCAGAAATTCATGATAGAGATCCACTCTCTCATTGTAGATATTATTGATAAATAAAAAAATAACCTTTATATTTACGACAATCATTTACTTTAATGAAATGGTGAGATGAGTATTTGATTAAAGTGAATGAATGTCGTAAATATAAAAGGTACGCATTTTATTTAACCAAATTATATTAATGCATGCACATTTCACTGTAGATATTAATCTTTATTCTTTACCATTAACAAATTTTGACACAAAGTGTCTATGCCAAATTTTGATTTCCAATCTCAGCCAATAGACATATCATTTTACAAGCCCCTTCAAAAATGGAAAAATTACAATTAAATTTGATAAATCCTTTCCAAAAAAATAGCCAAAGAGACTTAAAACACTGTTCGACAGTGCTTTTATTAAATGGCCAATTGTAGCGGTTTCTTATGCAGTTGTCTGCACTAAAGCCGAATACAATCACAAAAGTGGGCCACCGGGGTCGGTTTTTTGTAATCCCACATATACTAAAACGATATATATTTCTCAGATAGCCATGTGTCGTTTATGTTGAAACGATAGTTGCTTGCCGGTTTATTACAAGACGGCGGCCGCCAACAAAATATATTGTTGAATTCACTAAATATATGAAATAGACGCCAGACTGGTCAAACCAGTTGAACAATTCCGGGAATTGGAAAGTGAAGTACGGTAACTTACGTACCCGACTCGGTGCGTTGGTAAGAAAAACATATTAGGGTATCCCAAGGCATATGAGGGCTCAAAACGGTATCGAATCTGTGTTCAGAACAAATCGTGGGCCCCTCATATTTGCTATGTGTCTTATGAAACATTACTTAGTGGTTAGCTTAACGGAAATTCGCGACATATGCTATTTGCAATTCTCATGGTACGGAGGAAACTAAATGACCAGTCCATAGACTATTATTTATGTAATACCAATGTTCCTGGAATCACAAACGAGACCAAGAAGACCATTTAATATCACAAACCTCCTTCAGCTATTAGGCCTATCCCCCGCAACCATACTCGCAGCGTTGGCCTTCGAATCCCAACGCCTCCGGGCAATTAGAGTTTGCATTCCGAAAACTCTGGTGATTTAAACATATCGAAAAGGGCGACCAAGATTTCGGAGAAACGTTTACAAAACCTCATAGAATAAATCCATCGGAACTCGATGATCTAGTTCGTTATCTTAACTTGTCAAAGAATTGAGCAGAATTGTTGGCGTCTCGATTAAAGGGCTGCAATCTCCTTCAGTACGGAACCTCAATTACTGTGTGTCATCGACGGGTACAAGACTTCGATGCCTATTGTACGAAGTAGACAAACTAGTATATTGTACTGATGTTGATGCATTACTGAATGAGTTGACCGTGACCACCATGATTCTGAGGAATGGAGGTTGCATGTAGATTACTCTTAAGTCAGTTTAAAAGCCGTACTTATTCACATTGGGAATGAGAAACAAGCGATTCCTCTTGCCTACGCAGCCCATATGAAAGAGAAGTATGGCATCATGATTTTTTTTATCAAAAATTTTATATTATGTAAAATACTAACAGTGTTTGTGGAATTTACGCAGTGATTTGAAAGTTATCGCACTTTTGTCGGGTGTTCAACAGGGATATACTAAATTTTGCTGATGTCTGTGCGAGTGGGATATCAAAAGTAGAGAGATCAAAAATTATTTTGTGAAGAAACACTGGCCTCACCCATACTTGATACCTGGACAAAAAGATGTAACTTCGCAACCGCTTGCAATCCTGCACACGCAGGTCTTCTTTCATTGCACATCAAATTCGGATTGATGAACAATTTTTTGAAGACAATAGATAACAATGGGCCAGATTTTCTGTACATAAATTCCTGAAGAGCAGTGATCTCGCATAACATTAATCTCAGAAGTTCAGACAAGAAATCAAAGTAATAACAATGGTATAAACGTAAAATAAAGATTAAATAATATTATAAGACATATGGTATGTTTTGTTTTCTTTACTATAAGATTTTTACGAGTCTGATCGCAAAACTATTATAATGAGGAGTACTACATGGGATTCGTACATAATGTATAGACTTGGTGTATATAATAGATGTGCGTCACGTATGATTCCTTGGACAGTGAACTGTGAATGACCTTGCTCATAAAGAAATTTTTGACACATATGTAACTGATCTGGATGGCGAAATAGCTGTCAGTTTTGAAACAAATTCATAATTTCGAAAATAATTAGATTCATATGATGTGATACACAAATTCAGCTTTAGATTTAATGATGTGGTCTTTGAGAACGTAATTCATATAAACTCGACCACACAAGAAGAGAAAGACGTGAAACAGTGAGGAGAAATTGAAGTAATTAATTTCTTACTTATGGCGGACTTCCGAGTCAAAACATTAACAACAAATCTTATAAAAAATGTCACAAAATTGAAATTTCATTTCACAAAATTCTTATTTTACAACAAATCTTCAAAGTAACCAAACTTGATTACACAAGAACAAAAATAACATGATTTGTGTGACCGAGAACAAAAATAACATTATTCAGAAAATTTTGAACTGAGAAACCAGAATTAGAACATTTGATTGAACTTTGGAAACATCTAAAGCGAATAGGATCGCAAATTATCCACGAGATTGTATAACAAATACGATGCTTCAACATTTTTTTTTATTGGTTATTTAACGTCGCATCAACATCTTAGGTCATTAGCGACCACTATTGCTGTTAACGGTATGGTAACTATGTGAATGAAACGATATGGTGATTGATGATAAGGGGTGAAAGGACGAACACAAATACAACCATGCCCGAGGCGGGACTCGAACCCGCGACCCTTCGGTCCGAGATCACTACGACACTACTGCCTTAGCGATCTCGGCCACCGGGCCGGCGATGCTTCAACATTGTTTTCCATTAAATATAATAAATGTAAATATGAAAATGTCTTCAAAATATGTTATTAAACCATATTATCGAAATAATGGTTACACTTACACTATCATTCAGAGGGGATGTGACTGAAAATACTCATGTTAAGAATATTCATGTATCTTTAATCCCTTTCTTAAAGCATTCACTACGCCTGTCTACAAAATCGCTGAATGGTGCCCAGTTTCTTACTAATTCATTTCATTTTATAAATAGAGTGTATATATATATATATATATATATATATATATATATATATGTATATCTTCGCTCGGTTATCAGTTGTGTTTGTCGCATGGAGGTACCACTATCAGTGCCTTATGTATCACCTATAAGATCCCTAACCCTACTCTAAACACCCGTCCTGACCGGTAACAGGTGTGTGTGTGTGTGTATAATCAAGGTGCTATCTTGTTTGCGTGAATGAAAAGCCGTCTACCTATGCCACATATATGGTCGAGATTGGCCCCTTTACCTCTGAAACACATGTAAAGGTGCAGGACCATGTTGAATCTAGGAGCAATCTCAGCATGATGATCGCAGAGCAAGAGAGGGCTCCTCACTCGGAAAATAAGTGTGCGATAAGTCTGTGCATGCATGAAGTACTGGCGCCCTATGACACAATGGCACAAGCACCGAGATGAGCCCACGGGCTACCTCGAGCGAAAGTGCAAAGGTACAGAACAGAGATGGGCATAAGGGTAACCTCGGCCTGAAGTTCTGAGAACACGAGGTGGCCCGTCAATAGGAAGAGTTTCAATGGAAGCGGTAGTGACTGCGGGAGACCCCGGCAGCTAGAGCTGATGGCAGCCGGAAAAGGAATCTGGCAAATCCTCAAGTTAATCCCCACCAGAAAGCAATCTTATTATTACAAATGGACCACGAAGTGTTGCTTATTACTGCACGTAGTCATTAACCCGTTCATAATTTTGTCACAGATACATGTGTGACGTCGTGGGAACGTCCCCACAAATCACAGAAACGAGCTCAACTATTTACAGAGATTCATTTACAATATAATTTACATGCAATAATAAATTCAAATATGTATATACACATCTGTTAAATCGCATGAACGATCCCTAACTACCTGCAATTAATTTTTAGATTCACGGCCCTCACTACTAATCAAAAACCTTGGCTCACAGCGTACCAACTCGTGGCAACTGTCACAATTGGAACTGATATTCCACTACGGCTTCCTCGACATACGGAATGCCTCGTGTGCATCGCTCGTCAACGCACCAATCTGGGCGTAAGGTTTGTGCAGCCGCGCCAGGTCTCTCACTCTAGTCAATACTCACCCCCGCGACTCGCGCTCTGGCTTAAATACTCTCAACCCACGTGACTTGCGAACTTAGACTCGCGCTGCATCTAACATCACGTGATCGCCGCGACGCCACGCGGTTCCGTATCTTGATCTGGCTGCTGCAGTTTCCTAAATTCCTAGTTCTCAAAATACTTCTGGAATGTTGTACCGCTGTATTTCGGGCCTTTTCATTCCTCCATTTCCGGCGGCGACACCCTAAGGGTGACTGTCTAAGCCCTAGTTCTAAGGCTTCGGTGCCTGCACGGCGACAGCCTTCCTGCCTGTAGCGAGGTTCGTTTGCAATACGTTCCACATATTAAAATAATAATAATAATAATAATGTATATAAAAACATAAAATACAACAATATTGAAGGTATTTGCTTACTGATAACCGCAATAAAAACGAAATAAACTTAAACAGTACCGGTCATAACTATAAATATGAATAAAGTACTTAGTTTATACTAAGAAATACTAGGTGAATTGAACACATGCGAACAATCTGAACTTTGCACATCCTTATTATAAAAGTGAAAAAGCCGCATTCTAGAATTCTCCTTTGAACAGTCAGACCTTGAACAATGCTTTACAGCATTACAGGCCCGGTTCTGTGCGTGGGTAAACATTCTAATACTGCCATAATTCTCCCCATAGCACGTCATAAGCAGTTTTAACTGTTTTTGTAAAATAAATAAAAAATAAGTAGTGAGATTAAATTGCACAGAATATCGAATATTCAAATTAGTTTTTATATAGATTTCAAAATTCTGCACCTTTCTGAATACTCATGTTGAGGTATGGGGATATTCAAAATATTAATCCTCAAAAAATGTAATAGGAGTTTTAAAAATCTATTTTGTTTTTTAAAAGCGGCTTGAGAAACATTTGTCGGGTCCGTCGGACGTATCGTTTGAGATTTGTACTTGATAGTAATGTGAGACGCAACATAAAGTGTGTTTCGAGCGTATGAGCGTCCAATATTTTCCTTACATTACAATATGTTAACTTATTGTATTTTGTATTTTGAAGATACAGACAATTATCTTTCCTTATTGTATACGCAGGGGGATGTAACATGATCTAGAAATCAGTATGACGTACATTGTAGTGTTGAAAGTATAGTTTCATAGCCGCAGAGGTCCAATCAAAATAATTCATTATCATTCGTCAGTAACTTTTACGTCGTTGAAAATAGGATATAATATATATTTTTATATATATTCAAAGTTTGCAAGATACATCTAGTTTCCTTTGCAAGATAGTTCTACTGATGTGCATTAAGGTGGTATTAAGTAAACGAATTAACATCTTGAAATATCAATGGGGGAGGGGAGGTCAACAATAGACCTCAGCGAAATATTTTTTCCTCTATCCTATCCTTGCTTAGGCAAAGAGTTACAATTTCATTATTTACAATTTTCGTTATTAGAAACGTTTTTAGCTCTTAGTGATTATTTCGTTTTTCAAGGCTTATTGGATGTTCAGAAGTAAAATCAAAACCGTCGCTAGTTTAATAGTTTTGGGTGACACCGGCGCTCTCTTACAACCAGTCTCACTCCTAAAGACGTTCACATCTTATGTGTATCTGTCGATAAAGATAAGACTTTTGCAAGAAACATTGAAATGTTGAATGTAGTCGAAAAATGTCATTGTTATCTGTGTCACCGCAGAAAAAAACACAAGTACAGAAAATGTTCAAAATGTATACGGCTTTGTTGTGCCTCAAAAAATGAAAATATTTTAACATAAACTTGGAGAAAATGATTATTAAACTTAAAAATATACTTTAATACTTTAAATTAAAATTACTTTCTTGAAATGTGGTAAAAAACGAAGTTTAATATTCGTTATTTACCACATTTCAGAAAAAAATACACACTTTTCAGAAGTTAAAACCTGTTATGTTAAGAAATAACACGAAATCCAAATAACAATAGTTTATTTTAGCATTGGTTTGCAATAACCAACATACATATTGTACCATCACAATCGTTCACCATTTACAAAAGAGAAAGAAAAAGATAAAAGAGAAAGAAAAGAGATAGAGAGAGAAAGGGAGAGAGAAAAAATACTAAGTATCATTTCAGCAGCACGATCTTCATCACCAGTCTATAAAAATGTAGAAGATTTCTGGGCGATTTCCGTGGACTATGTAAAGTATAGAAGATAAGCGCTTCAATGATTAAATTTTGTCTTTCGACGGATTGAAAACAAAGGAGGAAGCAAAATAATGTATGTGGTTGAAGGAAAAATGAGCACGACTTCACAATTCCCAGAGTAAATGCGAGACGTCGTAGCAATTCTTGGGAGTGAGGTGTAGGCATGTGTGTACACTATAAAACAGGTCGTTAAAAATCTCTTCAGATAATAAAGAGAACAAATACTGATATTGCGCTAATTTCGTAGTTAAAGTCATTCGAAGAGTTGTATTATTTTTTGACGCTACTATTAAGAATTGTCCGCAATTTTTAAAAAGTGTTTAAACTTTGTGCTGACCCAGGAATTGATTTGTAAATAATATTACTAATAAAACTATAGTAAAAATAATGTAATTATTTATTGGTGTTTACTATTGGCGTTTCAGATATGTAATGAGAACCAGCAAATAAATCAATTATGAAAAATACCACTAGTTTATGACTGGCTAGCTTTCGTTTTTTTCCAAATAATAACACATTATATGGAGTCATAACATTTACTTAAACTGAAGGAGAAATATTATCGTTCCAGTTTTGTTCATAAACATTTTGATATGTCATGTCTATGTCGTTCTTCTGCATGGGATGAAGTTTTGTGATAATTATGATTAATAATTTTGCTGATGGTTGAAATGCGCTTACGTATTTATTTTCTTCTTTGCTTTCCTCTTACAAATTCGAAATTATCTTTTCCAGGTTTCCAAGTTCCGAAATACCTGAAAGTGATTTATACTCTATTGTTCAACGAGCCTTCTTAAGTCACCATCGTCAGTTCAAAAGTAATTACGACACGCCACGGCACGACTCCCAAGATCTAATCCCCTATTTTTCTTAGAAGGCTCTGTCCCAATGCTAACAAATTTCACAGAATCATCGTCAAAGACGAAAAGAACGTCAGTAGCGGAGATTCCAATGTTTACTATTTACGATCCTCTTTTCTTTCTGTCTGGATTGTCTTATACTCCAATTTCAATATCTGCACTTCAGAGTCACGAGCTGAAAGGAGAGGGAGGAATTTTATCCAATCGGGAGCTCCAAAACCAAAAATTCAAGTGCTAACAAAGCTCCCGATTGGATGACTGTTCCCATCTCCTTCCACCTCGTGACCTTGAAGTGCAGCTACGTTTAAATTGAAGTATATACTTCCTGAAAATCGCGTACATTCCACGCGTTTATTTCAATGTTCGATGACAGTAAATATTCTAAAGGAAAACTCGAAATGTTTTTTTTTTCATAATCCCACAATCAAGCAATTACCTACAGACTACAGTTACCTTACAGAAACCACATTTCAAATGCTAATTATTAGAGTCAGACACAAAGACAATGAGCTGCAATAGTTCTAGGCGCCGAGCCCGAGAACGCTAGTTCCGGTACTGCCAACATCGAGAATGTACCTGTACTAGGCAGTTACCAGGGTTCGTCCTCCGCGTCGACCGACAAGTACGCAACGATGGTCAGTGATAGAGGTGTCTCCGGATCTCTCGACACCAATTATCGCTAAAGCTTTTCTATAAAACATCTTAGACGCTTTATTTATTCCACTTTCAATGTAAAGGGTAACTGAAATATGTATAGAAACTAGAATGGCATATTCTGTGACCTGTTACTTATGTAACAACGTCCCCAAGCCCTCATGGAGTAATTCTACTTGAATATAGTATATAGTTGGTTTTTCGACAAGTTAAGTCAGTGTCATTGCCTTTTATCCCTAACGGTCAGGGACTCAGCGCCGTTAGTATCCGGTGTTTCCAGACGGTCACCCAATTGGGAACCCGTGATGACTCGAACTATGTAACTTCCGAGACTTTCCGGAGATTGGTTAAGAAGTTCTGCTACCTGCGACGAAAACTGAATTAAACTCGATCGTACAAGGCACGTTGCAATGCTCTGCGCACACAGAATCTACCGAAAAACTGTACACAGAGCTCGCTTCACCAATACTGCCGATAACAGACGAGAATGCGTGGTAGCAAACATCTAATTCTTGACAGAGACCTATGTGTGGATTTCAGAGGCAGATAAGGAGCGCGCTCTCCCTCCAAGGCTACAAAAGCAAGCCAACAAATGCGATGGTTGGGCATGTGTAGAAAAATCTTGAAAACAGGATACTATTAGGTTTAAACCTAGCTCCACATATGTCGAGATATCTAACAGAATTACATTTTTATTTTCGAGGTTGCAAAATTGTCGATGATAATGATTTTGATAACTACGGTGGTTAAGTTAAAAAACATTTTTCATTAACTATACCGCGATATATGATTAATTAGCTTCATACATACAAACCACAATAAAATATCTTGTACAAAAATACCTCAGTGAAAACAAATGATTCAATATATTTTATGGAACATTATAACGATATATTTTGGACGCACATTGATTGTATTTCCCGTTTCGAATTTTCAATATTAGCATAAATACTGAAAAACCCACAAAGTTATCAAATAGACTTTACTCTAAGAAAAATATAAATAGTAACTGAAAAATGTTATCTCCATTTTCTACAAATCAAAAAAGAAGAACTTTGTACTATTATTTATCCATTCTATACAAACAAATCAATGGGACACATTGAAACAGATATATCATAGAACAGCTCTATCACTAACCCCTCACCTTTGGAGTTTATTGTGAACGTCATATTGATTTTAAGTAACTTCTTTCAAACTAAAACTTCCCATATTTGGTCTATTGATTTTTTTAATCATAAATTGGCACATTTTGTAGTATCCGCCTTCTTAAGACTAACAGCATTATAGTCTGGAGGTGATAAAGTCATTGTATATAATACAGTCATTATACAGAAATTATATTTGAATTTCTTCTTTTATAATAGAAATATAATTATTAATTAAATTTTGTGGGTTTCCAGAAGCAAAAGTGCTGAAAACACACACACACTCACACACTCTCTCTCTCACACACACACACACACACACACACACACACACACACAGAATTGTTTTCCAAAAAGTAGCATGTTCACATCTAATAATCAAGAAATAATTATCTCTCGAATCCTTCTATGAATTAAAATATTTTACCAAAAATAATCTTCACGAATGCTGCATTAGCATAATCGTACCCTAAATTATTTCACGGTTCTCACACGCTATCAATCATTATAAATGAAGTCTCTAAACAAAGAGAATATTACAGAGAAGTGATGTATTGCACTTTAACTTCAAAAATAAAGAAATGGATAACTGTGGGAACGAAAGGATTCAGAGCCTATAAAAACTACATGATTTTATTTCAAGATTTCTCTTAAAGAACAGATTTCATTAAGGAAAAATCTCTATGTCTAATATTAGTTATACAGAGACGCCGAAAAATCTGAAGATTTGCAATTTTCGAAAAATCAGGTATTTCAATGAAAATGAGAACTACACCACTCTCTTAAGCGTCCTTTACGCAATCCGAGGACAACCTGACCGGAGTTTTCGTGGATTCCCTTGCTCATCCAGAAGAATGCTGGGATATTTCTACTGAAAGGTCACGACTTCGAAACCGGCGTCGCTGAATTCGTTTTTTTTTATTTATTTATTTTACATTGGCAGACATTAAAACGTTCAGCCGTGAAGCACTTTAGTTGATTGGGCGAGCAACTTTGTATCAGCAAAGCGTGAAGAGGGTAATTTCGTATTACCTCCCTGGTAATGATTATAACTTCAACCAAAGTTATTGCGAGGAAATTTTGTTAGAGAGTAATGATAGGATTTGGAAAGGAGATACTATGGGACGGAAAGGTAAATGCAAGAAATGTTCTTACCTTATCTAATGTCAGAGAGATATTGAAGGAAAATGTGGAATGGAAGTCTGTTTCTTAGGCGGGAGAGCGAGGGTGGATCGGTTCCTATTTCGTAGGTGACTGCACCTTGCACATGACTTAGATTATTGAAGAAATTATGTGCCAGCTTCGTAATAAAGGAAGTAATTGGTTCTCCTGCAAGATCGTTGTGAAGGGTCTTGTTGCTGACAAACCAGGGGGCGTTTACTGTTATTCTTAGCATTTTGTTTTGGAAGATTTGTAATTTCTTTAATGGAGCAGCCGAAATCCAAACAGGGCATGCGTAAGTTAATATCGTGCGAAGAATGGATTTGTAAATGGTTAAAGCGGAATGAATTGTTAAAGAAGAGTTACGGTTAAGAATGGGACGTAGAATAGCTGACCTTCTATTGGTTTCGATTACTTTGGACGAGATGTGACTGTGCCAATTTAGTCTTGTGTCCATCTGAACCCCGAGATAACGAATAGATGAAGGTTTCACACTGAAACATGTTAAATGTAAAAAAAAAATGTTACATTTCTCTATTTTGATTTTAATTGTGTTCATTTCTTTTCCATTTGAGGTTTTCAAATGTGTTATAAAAGAATCTTGAATACAAGAAAAATTTGTCATGTTTTTTTTCTGACTTCATATCATTCACTGATTCCTCACAAGCGCTTATGCCGTTGTTTTAGGTAATCTTATATATAGTGCAAATATTATTTGTACCATACTTGCAAATAACAAGACTATAATAATAATAATAATAATAATAATAATAATAATAATAATAATAATAATAATAATAAAATTAGTTCAAAGAATTGGTCGCCCCGACCCCGGGCCTTCTGGTTTACTGACAGCTGTTCTAACCACTAAGCTATCGAGACAACCAATCCTTGCCATTAAATTCTTTGAACTAATTTAATTATTAAATACATTGTTACTCAGTAACAAGGTCACCATTTTGGATAGCTTCACGTATGCGGAACATATTCTCTGATCGTAAGTGCGTCCAACAAGGTGATGGGCAAGGGGACACTTATATATAATAATAATAATAATAATAATAATAATAATAATAATAATAATAAATCTACTTAGAGAGTACACGACATAGTACACGACACGAGCCTAAGAGCTACGGTGGTACGGTAGCCTAGCTACTTGTAGGGCCTCCCTTGCTGAACAGGTTGAATGTCAGGGGTCAGACGAAGAAGTATTCCAGAGGAAAGCCTCAACGGCATCTTCGAAGAAAAAAAAGAGGATGGACGAAGATATCGGAAGTAGCTATCTCGAACACAATCGCGGCGTCTGATCTGCTGCGGGTGACTGGAAGCAGTCTTCCTTTCCTGATAGGGGGGTTGCATTCATAGTGGGAAGTAAGTGGAGAGGGAAGGGTCATGAACCTTTGGACTTCTTGTGATCGGCCCATGGAGGGTACAGAAGAGAAACTGGGTTGGCACACCAAGTCACTAACTAGTGTGGAGATCCAAACCTTGCATTTGCCAGCGAAGGAGGCTGCCTTTAGCAGCCAGCTAAAATCTCGTAGGGTGTAGTAATGCCGTCTGGCGATCGGAAGGACACTTGCTGGTCCCTGCGGAGGATGTTTCGAGACCACTGTGGGTCGAAAGTAACGGATGACAGGAAATCACCTATATGTTAAGTGTGATCAGCGATCTCGAACTAGCTTCCTGCGAAACTTCTCTTAAGGCCAATGATCAAAATGGATAGAACAATAATTGGAATGAATCTTAACGTGCCTCTTCTACCAATATCCCATCCTATCAGACACCGAGCTAATGCCACCTTCTCGACGTCTGGCCATCCCACAGATGTCAGATCCAGGAACCAAGAGTAGATTGGAACCAGATCCAGGAACCAGATTGGTTGTAGCTCGAAGTCATCGTCAAAGATGAATTCGGAATGAATGAAAGGAGGCGATGTGGTACTTTTTCTACGCAAAAGCGAAAAATGGGGGCCAGAAATAGAAGTTTACAAGACATGGAGAGAGCGGAACCCTGATATGAAACCTATTCTAGATTGAAAGAAGTTTGCCACTCAACGACGATACATTTTCAATGGAAAATTCCCAGCCATACAACTCGCTGATATTCACAGGAATGATGAGTATGTGCTTCGATCCACATGAACAGAACCATCAGAACCATCTAATAACCCCGAAAATGATGGTTCTGTTGAAGATTCATCTCTACCCAATAATTGGGTGGCAGATGAATTTTTACCACGGATGGAAGTTTCATTATTAAACTTCTATTCGTGATAAATATTCATCTGCCTATGAATCACACGATATAGACATGATACGTAATCTCATACAACTTTACAACACACAACTTTAGCAGAGGCATCTTCTAAACAAACGCACACATCTTAAGTTCAACAAAAAACATTCCATATTGAACAAAAATACCAAATTCAAAATGACACAACATGGCTAATGGTAGCTGAGAAGCTAAAAGAGAGTATTCAAGTATGTGGTCATCGCATTAGACGTTAAAAACAGAGTAGATATCCGTGTACAGAATATGTTGTTTAAAACAGGCGTGAACAGATTCTATCACCACCTGACACAAAAAAACGAAGAACAATGCTGTCCCTCCTGCAAAAGATGACGTCGAAACATTTTGGGCAAGAACCTGGTAAGAACGCAGATCCTACAACAAAAACGCATCTTGGCTCGATGCTGATGCTGTCGATGAACCATGGGAACACATGATTCATGGAAACCCCATGGAACCACGTGAAAACGCGAGGAATCATGTGAACATACGAAGGGAATATAAAATTGAGCGGGAAGACGGAAACACACGAGGAAGCGAGCGATGAATTGATTGATTCTTAGAGATTCCGGGCGCGTTAACTACTATGGCCATTAGTTCCGTCAGTGTAGTGCGTGTTTTTGCTCGCGATGTGAAGGTGGTCTTCCCCCACTGGATGGCCAGATCCAGCGCCGACCTACCGTCGGCTAGCGAGGTTTTCCTCAACCAGGTATCTCCCACCAGCAGCGCACCGCCCCAGGCGGGACAAGTACTAAGCCTTCAAGAACCTTGGGGTCATGTTTGAATCTACAATTGAAAAAGTAATGATTTAATAACTGCAAGATATTCGTCCGGGAACAGCTAGTAATAACATAAATAGTGTTAATTATTATTACATTATTATTATTATTATTATTATTATTAGCTTGGCAGCTAGGTCGAATTCAGTCGCTGTCTGGAGGAGAATTCTAGCGGCCAGCTGCTCTGATCGATAGTTTTTCGTGGTTTCTCCGATCATCACCAGGCGAATGCCGGAGCAGTACAAACGGGCCACGGGCCACGAACGATATTTCCTTCCTCTTCCTTGTCCTATGCTCACCCCTTACACAGACACACTAACATGCACTAGACTTCCACACATATCGGGAGACCGGTCGGAGGCGGTGCTCCGCAGGTGGGAGTTACCTAGTTGAGGAAAATCCCCGCTAGTCAACAGTAGGTCGACGCCAGACATCGCCATCGAGCGGTGGAAGATCCTCATTGCCCGATGAAAATGACATGAACTACACTTCCGATACTGACGACCTCATTAGTTCACTATTGTAAAATCAAGAGACCGGTCTCGGAGGAGAAAATCTACAGTTCCGCTGTCTTCGGGAATGAGGAGATGAAGAAGATGAGTTTCTATATTTCTATACCATCTATACATGATATTTCTATACATCGATTGCCGTCAAATACTTTTTGGCGTTATTAAATATAATACTGTTCAGAACAGGAGATGCCTTTGGTCAATTGGCGCTGGGGATGAAGTATTGGCTCGGAGCTCCACCTCCTCACTATCCAGAAAGCAGATAAAGATTAAACTAAAGGTGAAAGAACCAATTTTGTCTTGGATTGTATTGAAAAAATGGATTATTCAATTCAATTCCAATTCATTTGTTTACGTGTTTCACCTATTACAAATTCCTGTGTGAAGCACACATAACCTAGTATACAAAATATTTAAGTTAAAAATGAATGAGTGTAATAATTGTATTTAACTACGACTCGGAATCATAATTTTCCATAAATTTACAAACTTCGTTTGCAATTTTGGTGTCCGCAGTAATTTGGCGGTAGTTGCAACAGCCCGAACCGAAGTCAGGTTCTAGTTTAGAAGAAGGATTTTCTTCAAAACGTTTTTATTATTTGCTGACTTCTTTGGTTTAGCGAGTATTGAACAAATTAATATAGTTGCAACACAAATTATGACCGAAAGCGAAGTGACCATAGTGATGTCTATCACGGTTGATTCGGAGGAGCTATTGATGCATGTGTAGTGCCATTTTCCATACAAACTTGATTGATCCCTATCAAAATCTCTTTGCTACAGAACAAGAACTTGCCAAACACAACTGGAGAAGAAGTTACCAACTAAGCAAGGGCACAAAGTTCAAAATTGTCATATGCATCTTTGGTATAAGAGACTAGAAAAATACTGGACCTTGAGCGGGCTTTCTTCATATCCAATCCTCGTGAAAGAGAAAAAAGATTAGTTTTATACAATAACACGTTGTTTAAGATTTTGATTTTTAATTTAATTGGTTCAAATTTTAATAAAATACTATAATTTTCTTTCACATTATTTTACAGTACATTGTATTAGATTAAAAAATTATCGTACGCACTACTACAGGAATCTAGCAAACTAGATCTTATCAGTTCTGCCGCACCGCTACTGGTCTCTGGAGGAATATATTAGGAACCAATATGCTCTTAGTGATAGGTGAAAAATGATGATCGTGGTGAATCTACCTACATTATATTTGAATTACTTACTTTCCTCTTTTATGTTGTATTAATATTTACCAAACTTTGCAAGGACACTGCGACAATTCTGAAGAAAAGCTTGTAAAAATTACGTATCTTTGATACACAACTTTTTGTGGTATGTCGGTTTTATAAGTATAGATTTCCTACCATGTCGGTTTTATTAGTATAGATTTCCTACCTCACTTTCGCTGGTGAGAAGTTATCCTCTTTGACCTCTTACACATTCTAGAAGTTCGTAACATTTATTTTAAGACATTCTGTGAATATGGGTCGTTATAAAAACATGTATTCATTGTAAGTAACAAGTAATTATTTTCAATAATTACTATTCACTCAACTATAAGAAAAACAGTAAAACATTTCTTGAAGGAGATGAAGGAATTCGTCCATAAAACCAACCATTTCACAAAGTACGAACGTAATATGGATCATATATCCTCTACAATTTTAGAAAAAGCAATGTCTCATTCATTTACACCCACGCTATTATTATTATTATTATTATTATTATTATTATTATTATTTATTGAAAGTGTATAACAGGCTTTCCTATTACAGTTGCCGACAGTAGGTGCGGCCATTTACATAGTAAAACTTACAATTTTTGGTTACAATGGTTAGTAGACAATGCTATTTAAATTATGACAGTCTCTTGTTTTCATGATAAAAATTTGTAAACAAAAGTCTACCCAGTAATTCTTATGAACAAGAAAACTCTTTAGACTTCATAAATATTACAAAAAGAATGTAAATACTTTAATTATATTACAAAGGAATATGAAAAAGACATGTTGGCCACAGCTCAACATTTACAAGCTCTTTATAAATCTCTTTCATGACACATACTAGCAAAGTCTTATTCAGCACATCAAAATATGTTCTTAAATTGACATGTTTGTGAAGCTCTGAGTACATTCCAGAAAGAACTTTCCTTTGAACATATTTGCAGAAAAAAAATGTTCTGAGATCAAATATTATATATATATATATATATATATATATATATATATATATATATATATATATAATGCAATCCTCAATTACAAATCGTTTACCAATCTTACTACCCAGCTTCAACAAAAGCATTATTACATAAATTGAAGAACTTATCAATATATACTATTATGGCAAGTTTTCAGTAGAGACCACACTATGGCATCGACACTAAATGCGTGGCTTTCAATACTCACAAAAAAACTTTCCCAGGTTTTTCACTTTTGATTCTTTGGAAAATTCCTAAGGTTTCATCCACGAAAAATTTGATAAACAATGCACAGAAATATTCGAACATTAATTAAATTACATTTTAATACTTTCAAAAACACGTTATATGGTTTCCTATTGTGTTTTTTCCACCGTATTCAAGAAAAGGTTTCAATTAACAAGTCCAGCATATTAAACTTCATCCAATTACGTTTAGAAGATACCTATTGTAATGCCATTTGCTTCACTACAGTAAAGAAGGAACAATTTTCGTGATTCTGGAAAGAAATCATTACGTGTATTTTTGTCTCTTTTTACTTAAATTTGAAAATGCTTTCATGTAGATCATATTGTAGCTGTTGTAACCCATCAATGAAACAAAGAAAGCTCAATTTCTATAGAGTACCTTTCATTCCTATGAGTATATGTGACTCCGCAGAGAAATTCTCCTATCAGAGTTGATTATTAAAATTTAAATATTGCAAATTACGCTTATCTTTAAAAGCATCTTAGATACTACGAATCTTCAATGTATACAAATAAACTATGTTATAAAACAAAGAAAGATCTTTGGTCATATAAGTCAACGTCTTTCAACCACTAGTTTTCTTATCGATCGAAGGGGCGAAGAAATATTAGCAGAAGATTTTGTGAAGCATCATTTCACTGGACAAACATCACCATCAATAATTGTTATCATTAAGCGCCACCTTCCTTCACATACTTCTCACCTTTCAGCTTTTCGATTAAATGGCAGGAGGAACCGCACAAGAAATTTCAGTGCTACTCAACAGCCAAATCGTTTTTCCTCGCGCCGGCATCAGAGCAGACTCCCTCTAAAGAAAACACGGATGAGCACCGAGCTAGAAAGCAAGAGCACATATCAAAAAGAGCCTCGATTCTGGCTTAGTGGATGTCAAAAAGGAAAAGAAGCCGGAGGTCCCCGTCCCAGGCCAGTTTCAAAGACGTCTAATACGGACAAAATATGATTTCATTAAGAAATTATATTGATTGTACAGAGGAAATAGCGAATGTTCATTGTTGATCACGATCGTTACTTGTTAAAACCAAATACTCGGGAGTATTTGGTTTTTGTTTTCTTTGTTTCACATTAGCATTATATATCATACTATTCCCTAATATAAGATTACTGGACGTCCCTGTTTTTCGGGCACAGTCCCCAGATTTACAAATTTGTTCCCCATTCAAGTCCTTCCCAAAAAATCCCCGAATATAATTTAATATTTATAGTATCATAATGTTGTAGAATTATTAATCAACTCTTAATTATTCATCCTTTGAAGTATGTTGACCTGCTTTTTGTCATAATCCGTAAGCGACATTTTAATTTTAATAACGAAGATTGTTAGATTGATGGTACTATGTCATTATTTCGAAGATAAAATATAAAAACCAATTACACAATTCCCGTCCCAATATTCACAGAAGAAAGGTTGGTAATCTTAGTCTAAAATAGGCCAGATGAAGGCGAAAAACCAACGTTGAAATGAACGAACAATTTTCTAATTGTTTTCCGATCAAGTGATCTGTGCTGTACTGAAGATATTTAGGTTGTCTCTGTATAAATGCGGGAAACTTCTAGCTCATGTATGAATTATCCTTTTCACCAATGTGGAAAAGTTTGAGGGAGTTTTACAATGTGAGGGTTTTACCAATATCGTAGGAAATTTCATGTAATGAAGTTACAAACATGGCATTTGACGTGATTGTTAGCCAACTTCTCATGCACAAGTGTTCGTCAGGTCAGATTGTGTTGCTAAGTATGTATTAAGGGGCTGTGCCTGTTCAGCCAGAGTAGCGCAGCCTAAAAACTGTAATAAATACATAATTAGAGACCCCAAAACAACATATGACATATGCAGAAGGTACCACACTCAATCGAAAAGTATTCAGCACATCACTGTTGGCTGCACAGCCCTCGCACATACTCTCCGACGCCACAACCAGGTGGCCAATATAATACATCAGCAATTGGTTACGAAACACCGGCTCATTAAAGAAGAGGTGCCCTACTACAAGTACAACCCAGTTCCCGTTCTGGAAAAGTCTTCATTTAAGATCTACTATGACAGATCAATCTTGACAGACAGAACTATACCTCACAAATGACCTGGTATAACCCTGTTTGACCAACCCAATAAAAGAGTAACCTTGATAGGTTTTGCTGTGCCAAATTCAAATAATATAATGAGAATTATAGAAAATAAACAAAGTAAATACAAGTACACTGAAAATACAAAATATATAGAAGGTTACAAATGTAAAAATAGTACCCGTTGTCACATCAGCAACAGGAATTGTTTTTTTTGTTTTTTAAATGATCGTGCTACCTCTCCTTCAGATATGGTAAAAAAGATTTCTTACAATGGTGCATTTCGTATTGTGCGATTTATTTAATCAATCATACACCATATACAGTTTTCTATTTTCTTACTACAAATAAATAAAAGCAAAACAATTGGTACAGAATGGAACGTACATCCCGTACAATTTTGTGTCTTATTTTCTTGTAACTGGTCTAGATTTTCGGTTGTCCCCCCCCCCACACACACCTTATTCCAGCTGCCATCTATCGCCGCTTGCAGAACCCAGGGTCTCACGCTGTACTTTCCGCTCCTGTGTGGTCATTCTCAATGCAGGGAACCTTCGCGCTCCCCTAGCATCGCATATAGTCCTATCTCAGTCCTGCACTTTTATTTTCGCCCGTGATATCCTCTGGCACTAACTCGATTTGTGTACCATCGTGGTGAAGTGCATCTAGTTCTTCGATTACACACATAGATTATACACAGCACTCAGACATCTCCAAACAGTTGTCTATGATGCCAAGAGATTATGGAAGAATTAGGTACAGATCTCAGTACAGAGAAGATTTGGAATGCGCCTCTCGGCACGAACATAACTTAAAACATTCATGTCACATGTAGATTTCGAACCTACAGCCGCAATGTTGAGGTAGTTACGCACCTGCCGCATGCCCCTGCTCACGAGACCGAATCACTTCACCGCACTGTTTGTAAACTTGTTACGATTACGAACATAATAATTCGACAAAACTGATAATATAACAAAAACCGACCTTTTCATGCATACGAGACCTTTAATATACTTAGAAGCATTAAATCTATATATTTCAATGGCTTTGATATCATGTTTTTCCACAGTCGCAATGCAAACAAAGTTATTTTCAACATTAAAATATATGAATATCGCAATCAGTAATGAACAATTTCTTCTAAATTAACTAAATTTACAAAAAACGTTGAAGTAAATACATACAGACTGTATTAATTAACGAAATGCGTTAGGTTATTTCTATGTAATATTTATATTGAGGAAATAATGAGGATCTGCCTGTCGGTATGTCGATCTGTTGGTCTGCTGCCCGTCTGTTAGCATGACTTTCTGCCTACAGGTCTGTCTATCTGCCTATCGGTAAGTTCATCGGTCTGTTG
>BLKR01008072.1:0-26455 GCA_011170035.1 Teleogryllus occipitalis
ACTTCATTCTTCTAATAAACCTTAAGGAAACGAGAGAGACACGGCTGAGAGACAAAAAAATATATAATTATTGAAAAGCAAAACGATATATAAAATTCCACGTCTACAACTGATTTCAAAGTTATTTGTCAGATACATATTCTAATGTACAGAATAAAAAATGAGTAGTGCATGCAAGGATTTGAACCCGAGATCTTCAGCACAAGAAGAAGCCACCCAACCAAATACGCTACGATATTGTCTTTGGGCAGGATACTTATGTAGTGTTTTGAATATTACAATGTTCTTGATGCCAGAAAATTCTTTCGAAAAACCGCAGAAGCTACTGTTTATTTCAGACAAAATTCTAAATAAAACGTATTTTAAAAATTAGTACTTAAAACGATTGCATTTGGAAATAAATCTCCAGCATGTGTATTGGTGGTGTTCGAAAACATATATATTGTCACCATATAACTCAAACTTTTGCGAAAAACACTCATATTTTAAGAAACGTGCACATGAGATGTTTTGAAAGACTAATAATGAAGAGCAGATTACATTAAGAAAGAAATATGTATAATTATCTTTCGTCTAACGCAGTGTATTCTTCAGACAACGTTCACAGAAGTAACGAATAGTACACAGAAAACTGCCAGAATAGCAAACATTCGTTTCGGTACATTTTTCAGTTTTAGAGGCATATCATTTTGTCACTCAATAGATCTTCATTGTATTAATTGTAATAATTAATTAATTGTATTGTAATAATTTTTTCAAATATACAATTTGTCCGATTTGTTACACACGATTCAAGCAGGAAGCTTTAAGTTAAATTTACTATGCGCACGAATAATATAATATGAAGCAATTGAATATTTGTAATATTGAAAAATTAAAACTTTGTATGGAAAAAGACTTACAATGTTTTTAAGTACACGTTGCAAAGGTTGCGATAGCTCAGTGGCATCGTTACAGTTTTCCCTGTAACGTTACTGACCGCGAGGCCCTAGAGTTCGAGTTCCGACGTTGGCGGATGTTCGACTGTGGTTACATATGTAGGTCGAAAAACTTTGGAGCCGTTTTGAAGAAAAGTTTGAAAATGCTCCCCAGGGGCTTCAACTAAATTACCCCAAAATTTAAAGAATTATTTTCAAAATCGCAGGGCCTCGATTCGGGCCAGATCGTTAATGGAAAATTAGTTTTGACAAAAATTCTACGAATAGTTTACACACTAGTGTTCACAGAGAAACAGACAGACAGACCAGCGGACACATGGACGGAGTCGGACGTTTTGATATAATAACAACACTCTCTTGGTAACTTAAGACCCCAAAACGTGTAATTCCATTAAATTCTCGACATCGATTTACTGCAACATTACATTCATACCTCTCTAAATATTACTTTTGTTACTCCGAATGTTTACGAGAAAGTAAAAATAAATATATAAATAAATACACTTTCACACACCACAGAGTAGGTTACATGCAAAAAAGAATAATTACAGAGCCCGAATTCCTGCCCGTCAGAATGCAGTTGTAATGTTATTACATAAACAGGGGGGGGGTCCCACCAACTATGGACCACCTCCACAACTTCTAAACGGTTCAGAATATCGAAATGAAGTGTTTGCTGAATAATGCGGAATCATGGGGCAAGTAACGAGCCGTAGAGAAATTATCTATAATATTTTTAATTTTCGAGAAATTTAATCATCTTCGATTTTTTAAATGGAACTATATATTTTTATCACCAGCAATGGATAGACCATGAAAAGAGGATTAAAATGATGTATCATTTGCTAATATTTTGATAGTAACTTGAGTATAAAATTAGGCTTTCTGACACGTGATTTTGAATTAAACGGGTAATCGTGTAGCAGATCTTGCAACTCTCGCTTTTAGGGAAGGTGGCCATCACGACGTCTAGATTGTTGCGTCTTGACTGAGAGGGGTGGCAGTGGGGGATAAGAGGTATAACTACAGTAATTCTTGGTGATGGCACAGACATCACACTAAGAAATACCAATTTTGACCAATCACATTAAGAAATACCAATCAGAGTGGGAGACATTTTCCATTTATTTATTTGGATTTAACTTGCCTTCTACTAAAATTTCAAAACATTGATCGTTCCAAAGAACGATATAAAAAGTTGGTAGCGTAAAGAAGATGTTAATAATAATAAATATCATTTTCAAACTGAACAAGAAGCCAACCACTG
Organism: Teleogryllus occipitalis; assembly: GCA_011170035.1. NCBI lineage: Eukaryota > Metazoa > Arthropoda > Insecta > Orthoptera > Gryllidae > Teleogryllus > Teleogryllus occipitalis. Next base: position 2,206 of record BLKR01008072.1, read on the forward strand.
TCTCTTCGTTAATAAATGTCATTTTTAATTAAAATGATCACTCGTCCACTTCGCAACCATACGACTGCTGTTCTTGAATGGAAAAGAAAACTGTACACTTCCGTCTTCTGCATTTTCAAGTTTGAGGCAGCACTTGGCGCTATGAAATGAGAAACTCTCTAATCAGAATGAACAGTAGCGAATGCAGATATGCATTTTTGTTAAAGTTTGGTAGTTACACTGATAGAACTGTCAAGAGTATTTCAAGTTTTTTATTACTTTGTTCTTCTGGTAGTACGTGTTTAAATAGGAAGTTAAGTTACTGTGAATAATAAGAGAAAATGTCTACCTATATATTATTTGATGAATTAATCAAGATATTACAATGAAAATCTTTAAGAATTCATTCGCTTCCCATATATTAAAGTGATAGCTTGTTTCTGCACTGAGTTCGAGTTTTGTAAATTTAGAAATGACCTTTATAGTTATTATTATTATTATTATTATTATTATTATTATTATTATTATTATTATTATTATTATTATTATCGTTTTCGCTACAATATTTTTTATTTCGTTCTTTTCGATTATCGTTGATTTGGAATTTCAGAAGAAGAAAAGTTCAACTCAGATCAACAACTGGGAAAAAATTCTCATTCAGATCGTTAAAATTGATGTTTGTTCATATGTTTTTCATGTCAAGATCATGAATTGCTGCAATTACACCTTCATCCTACACGGCCATCCCTCTTACACTGCTCTCTTCACAAAACAGTATCAACGTCGCGAAGGCCACCTTCCCAAAACGGCGACTGTTGCAAAGGCTATCCGTGTACTTGAAAATCTGATGCCAAAAAATCTAATTTTATACTCAAATTACTCTTAAAATACTAACATATGATAAATCATTTTATTCCAATATTCATGATGATAACATTGCTCATGAAAAAATATATAGTTCAATTTAAAAAATCAGAGATGATTAAATTTCTCGAAAACTAAAACTATTATAGAGAATTCCTCTACCAGCATGTTACCTGCCCCAAGATTTTGCATTGTTCAGCGAAAACTGCAACTCGATACCCTGAACCGTTTAGAAGTTATGGGGGTGGTCCATATTTGATGGGACACCCGGTATCATATAAACATTAGAAACCCTATGTAACATGATCGATGATAAATGAAAGCGATTGCTGTATACTAAGCGAATGAATAGGGATGACTAAATACGTCTCGTAGTGGAAATCTCGAAATGTTTACTTTTCATAGCGTCAACTTCGGGTAGCTTAATTTTCTTAATTAAACCCAAAAATATCCAAGCAGTTGTTTCAAATTAAACTACAATTTTATTGACAATAATACTAACCTGATATGACTTTCTACACACAATTATAAGGAGATGTGAACTTCTTCATCCTAAATCGTTACTTTTAATTTTAACGATTATGTTAATGTTTGCTACTCAGAGACACGGAGCACGCTCGAAAGAACACAATAAGTAAACGAAATTGAGGATATTATGATTATTATGTCGTAGTAGCTTCATTGTTGAAATGGCGACTGATTCTTTCATATGAGATTTTCTGTGTTTCATGAAGATGACCTCGGCGTATACGTATTTCGAAGACGTGTAAACTTCCATGATTTTGACGCGATAAGCGATGACCTCAAACAATCCACTTAGATTCAGAGGGTAGTGTCAAAAATCATTGGCGTGTTAGTGTCGAATGGAAAAGAATGCGTCTAGGACTTGTTCTGAACTTGGAATAGTTGAATTTTAAAAACATGTTTATTTGCAAACTTTGCACCTTCATTGAAATTGACTTAACTGCATACGTAAGTTCACATTCCTTCAATTACAAATGTCCATAAATAAACATATGTCAATACAATATTATAATAGTATTATTACTTTTTCGCATATTCCATGCTGATGCTATATGCTTCTAAAGGCAGCAGACTTACTGGTTAGAATGAAATTGTGAATGTTATAACAATGTATTTCGTATTTGGAACGTGTGAATACTGAGGAGCCGGAAGCTTTAATGTCTATATTTATACGTCAGGACAATTAATGCAAAATTATTGTTTTCTTGTATATTTAATTTGAAAAATTTTCCACAATTTTTATGTAAAGAATTGGCTTCCTAAGAAGGTGGACAAAGGCTTTCTCGAGGGGAAGCGAGTGTTACGATTTACGCTTACAAGCTCAGCCTATTTCGCCTTGAAACGTGTGGAGGAAGGACGCAATTTTCACCGGGAGGTATTTCTGGAAGCCAATTGATGACTCTTTCTTGCTCCCAAGTTGAAGATTGTTCGGTAGCCGACTCGAGTAGTATTTTAAAATTTATGCTGTAATTGTTAAACAAATGGAACTTAAAGTATTTAGAATAAAAGGAAAAATTAGGGAGCTGAAAACCAGGAATATCTAACCAGCGACAATTTTCGTGGCAATTAATGCAAGCGTTGTGGCCGCTTGTCCCCTCCACCCCGTTAGGAACTTCAAATGTATTTGCCGGAGAAACTAAGCGAGCCGTTGCAAAACGGCTTGTAGAAAAGCTTAACGTGGGAACTGCCAAAAAAATAGTTGTCATGACATGCTAATTTCTTATAAACAATTACGTATCTCGAAAACGAAAGAAAGTGCTAATCGGATTGCGGAATTTTACATCTCGTTTACATCTCGTTTTATCTCGCCCGCCATTTTGCACGACGTAATTTTGTTAGGGCACTCCCCCCTGCGTTGAGATTGGCTACGATGGTTTGTGAGGCTCCGCCTGCGACGTTTCGTCATGACAAGGGCTGTCCAAGCCGTGCAAAAGCTGAACTTAGCCGCAGACGGCCGCGATCAATTTATGTTTCCAGTACTGTACAAACACACAGATGCGGTTATATTCGTTCATAAATATTTGTAAGGAGTAATTATCATAAGAAATTACAGGTTAAGGAACCTAACTTTATATAAAATGAAATGGACAAATAAAATGGACTAGCAAGATCCACGCCAACATCCCGAACTTCGTAAATCATTCTTTTAAAACTCAAAATTGCTTCACAGACTATTCCAGCTTTAGGTCACAACCTAAGTTGTACATTGAAGCGTTGTAAACCCCCACCGAGATCGACAACGCCCGAAACGTGGCGATAATTGCAGATGCTTTTTAATTTACGTAGAAATAAGTATCAACGATTTTTTTGGTAATAATGAAATTTAGAAATTTAAAATGGTGACTTTAAAATGGTGGACTGACGAATTTAAGAATAAACAAATATGCATAAAAATATCCATACATGAGATTTTCAAGGTCGTTATTTGGAATATCATTTTGCAATTTCGAAATTCAAAATGTTGGCTACAAAATGAAGTGAGTTATACATAGAAGAATGGAAAAACGGTAAGTATTTTTGAAGACGCTGAATACAAATTTTAATCTAATTAAATACAACACTTTGGCTTTAAAATGGACGATAATGTGTAAGGCGAGAAGATTGTATTAGAGGGAAATGTGGTTTAAGACAGTTCATTCATTAATTAAAATTATTTAATGCGCAAAGAAAGTAAATAAACTTATGTGACGTAGGTCAAGAAGTAGAATCTACGAACGTTTTCTGATGCTCTGGAATTGTACCACGGCTCTTTTGCTGTACTAATGTTTAAGTTGGCTCATTATTAAAATACAGGATGCAGGATGGTTTATTTTCAAGCCGTAAATAGTAGCGAGTGCCGAGCGTACTCTTACAGGCAGACTAGGTAATGCTAGTGAGTTTCGTACTCCGTAAATATACGGAAATATTAATGATAATTAAAATGTATAAATATTAAATTTAAATAACGTAACACTATTAATCATAATTAATAAATGAATCGTACACATTTACGATTCATTTCCACACACACACACATATATGTATATATACATATTACAGATTCTACTCACACATGTTCTCCCAGTTGTATCCCCAAATGTTTAAGATGTACCATCAAGTTTTTCCCCAAATATTCCCAGAGCTCTTCGCCATATGTTCCTGCACTTGTTAACCAGGAGATTAAACTAGTAATTCACATTTTAATTTAAGTACTTTTTTATTACGATACACTTTTACAAATGCTACAACAATATGACATAGTGCAGTGCGTTATCTTTCCTTAGAGTATTATGTAGAGTGTATTCATGGCAGTATTAGCAGAGTGAAGCTAGTTGTGATTGGTAAATCGTTGTAGTTTTACCTCGATTACCATTAGTTAATAATTATTATTTTCAAAGATCGCTGTATAAAAGAAAAAAAATATAATGCTATGAAACTTTCAACCCATGTAAACCAGTATTGCAACTGTTTATAAAAGAGAGTAATATAGCCTTTATTTAAATTTCGTTTTGAGACGCCACCTGTTTGCGTCATAACGGTTGCGGAAGTGTCGTTATCCAAGTTGAGCTGTTTCGGCCCCCTTCATCGCTTCGATAGCTCGTCCTGCGGATGAAAGTTCCCGGCTGCGCTGCAAGGCGAGGGGAAGGCGCCGTCAGAATTTATCGCGACAACGCGCCCCGCATAGCAGGCAGGCCGGGTGGCCTGGGGAGCCGTGGATAATTAAACAATAGCCCCGTCAATAAGCGGCGATAAATCGAAGCCGGCGGGCGGCGCGGAGCTGCAAAAATTAATATCCGCCCTTTTGGAGGCGCGCGCATCCATCATGCCGCCGCCAGCTCCGTCCCGCCCCTGCCACGCCCCCAGCCCCCGCCTCCGCCCCCGCCCCCCACTGGGTCGAAATGACTCCGGCAGCAGCACAGGGCAAAACGGAAATCCTGGTACATGATGATTGATTAATTACTAGTGATTCCGGGCACGTCAACGGCTAAGATCGTTCTTCCCGTAAGTGTAGTACATGTTTATCACAGGAAGAGGCTAAGTTCTCCCCACGCTGGATGGTGAAATCCGGTGCCGACCTACTATCGGCTAACAGGGGTTTCTCGAATCAGGTATCCCTCATCAGGGGGGCACAGCCCCAGCTGCGACAAGCTTTAAGCTTCCGACCGGTCTCCCGGAATATGTGGTAGTGTAGTGCATGTCAGTGTAAGTGTGTGTAAGGGGAGAGGATACGACAAGGATCTCATTCAATTTTGTTATAAAACCACGAAAAATTCAAATGTTCATGTAAGAACCAAATAAGTCAAAAACTGGGGTTACCTTTTAAAATGAAACAGTAAGTAATAATTCCTTCTGTGAGTCTTAGAGCTTAGAAATGAAATAGCGCGTTTGGCCTCGATTGGGCCCACTGTGCGGCGGGCGGGCGAGCGGCGACGGCGTCGGGGCACAAAGGCTGACCGCCGTAACTCCCGGGCTGTCGAGGAGGTCTTCACGGCCTTGTCTGCTTATTCATACTGCTTGCGGGAAACACAGCTCGCGTCGAAATTGTGACGTGAGGGGAAAGTTATTACTTTGCCTGAATATATGAAAATACACCAACTCTGACCTTCATGAAATTCTATAAGATACCATTATTTATCTCTAGTATAAGTAAAAACAATCTAACTACTATGTAACATAATTAAGTACTCAGTTATTTCCTATTAAAAATAACCCTTTCGTTCAGTTTGGTTAGAAAGCAATTTTAGATTCACTTTTTAGTAAGAAATTATTCAAGTACAGATTGATGATAAATCACTCATTATGTAGAATTCCTACCAAACACTCTCAATTATGTTTATTATGAATTTCTGAAAATATTTTTTGCCTAAATCATCAGCATGACAACATTTTGAAATATAATCACGTTGTAGTGTGATGTGAGTACCAATAAGTATTGTTTATAAGTTACGGCAAAATGAAATCATCCGAATTTGTTTTAAGATTGTCACAAAGTCAATTTGTGATTATCAATTACTGAAAATTACGTACTATTCACACTATTTGACGTAATTTATTTGGTTCATTTAACAGATTTCTCAAAATTTATATCGACTGAGACTGCTCAGTGCAATAACTATTGCCGCCCGCAGCAGCTTCTCTGACAGGGAGGTCCTATTCTTCAGGTCCTGATGGTAGTGAACTTGCGATATTGTCTACATATGTTGAATTCAGGCACTGTCTGGAGGAGAATTTCAGCGGACAACTGCACTGATCGTTAGTTTTCCTTGATTACACATCAATAATCCGATCCAAGGGCCACGCGCGATTTTTCCTTCCCAATTTTCGTCTCCTCTTTCCTGGCGTAGACACGTCACTTTCGTGAATTACATGGCCACACATGGCGGGAGACCAGTCCGGAGCTTAGAGCTCATTTCGGCTTGTGCAATGCCCCATTGGGGGAGATACCAAGGGAGGGTAAACCCTCTCATGAACGTAGTCAGCGCCGGATCTTAACGTATTTTGTGGCAGGCACACCGCCACTAGCAATGGCAAGCACTACAGTCTCGGAAATAATGGCCAAAGCAGTTGGCGCGCCCGGAAACACAAATCACTCACACACTCAACATTTGTGGAAATCATTTTTTGTGCCCTATCACCTTACTTGAGTATCCCGTAAGGTTTCAACTCATTCCCGCCCCCTGGCTCTGGGTAGATGCGGCCCCGAACGAATGATTGATTACTATTGATTCCGGGGCGTCAACTGCTAAGGTTGTGTAAGTTCGGTAAGTGTAGTGCACGTCTTTTGCTTGAGAGGTGAGGATGATCGTATCCTCTGGATGCCGGGATCCGGCGCCTACCTCCGTCGGCTAGCGGGGTTTCACCCAACAAGGTATGGGGCACCGCCCCAGCCAGGACAAGCGCTAAGCTTACGACCGGTCTCCCGGCATGTGCGACATTGAAGTGTATGTAAGTGTAAGTGTGAGGATAGGACAATGAAGAGGAAGGAAAGATCGCGCGCGGTCCGTGGCCCGTTTGTTAGGGTACTGCTTCGGCATTCGCCTGTTGATCGGAGAAACCACGGAAAACTACCGATCAGAGCAACCGGCCGCTAGAATTCTCCTCCAGACAGCGACAGAACTCGACCTAGCTATCTGGTTAGTGTCGAAAATCTTGTCACCGTGGAAACTGGAACTCCGGGACCTCCCGATGCGAAGCACTGCACCGCGACAAATGAAGGGAGGCCAGCGGAGGTTGACGAACAGAGCTGAGACGTCACGCGCTGAGCCACTTAGATCGATTGGCTGCACGGCCTGCGCGCTCAGCGTGGAGCGTCGCCCGCCACGTCTCTCGCTGGCTAGGCCTGCACCAACCGAATTCATTCTGGAGGTTAATCGAAAGTGGCCCATGCTCTTGGGACAGGAGGTTGAAGCTTCTGCAAATGTGCCGTTGAGGTAATCACGGAGTTCTCATCCGATATGAAGAGTCGGTTTCGTTTTATCTCGTGTCTGAAAGCCTGGGAGGCTCAGAGAGAGGATCGTATAACTCAGCAACATGACACTTCCATCGATTATGTAAATACTCATTCATCATTAATTTTTAACAATTTTCATTACGTTGATTTGTTCACGACTGCTACAGGCAGAAGAACTGTGATTAAAGGAACTTTTCCAAGAGTGCCGAAAGTCTTATGAGGGTAACCATATATGACCCTGCAAGCTGCACTGATGTCTTAGTTTGTGATTCTGAATGTGGACGTACCTCTTCTGATGTGAAATGTTTTTCAATACGATTTTTTAAAATTAATATATAACCGGCAATCCTATGTTGTAGAGTCAATCACAAGATTATGCTAGAGAGTAAGCATTTTGAACGTTTACTTAAAATACTTTTTTAATTTTTACACCAATTCGTTGTTATATCAAGATGAATGCTTCGAGTCGTATTCGCGGTGAAAATGAGTTAAATGTTTCAAAACATCAAACTGATAAATAATGATTCTGATAAGTGATAAATAAATCTAAAAAGAAACCAACCCAGAATAAGTAAACCATATTTTAAAAAATCCAATAAACCCTTGGGGAAAATAATAGTAGAAACAATGAAATAAAAATGTACAAATAGTATCCGTATTCGAAGATCGTTTATTGTGGTGAACAACATCTGAACTGGTGGATCATTTTCAAAATGGCAAGCCATCATCACGCGTGTCTACCTCACGAATTTCTCACAGAAGGTAATGCTGGCTGCGTGGGGTATGCGTTGAGGTGAGGAGCTGGCTCATCTGTCGCGGTCGAGGGCAGCGAGGGCGCGGCGGGCGGCGGTGCCCTCATTAGCAGAGCGACAACACAGGAACTCGCGCCCGGGCGGCGAGCAGGGGGCGGCGGCGGTGGCGGTGGCGGTGGTACGGTAGTATGATGGCTGTGACGCCGGTGGAGGCGGTGGTGGTGATGGTGTCGGTGTCGGTAAAGGTGGTGGCAGCTAGGTGAGTGGTGGTAGTTTGGTGACTGTGGCGGCAGCGGCAGTGGCGGCGGTGGGTGGTGGTAATGGGTATGGATGGTGATCGGGATGGTGGCGATGGCGGCGGCAGTGGTGGTGTTGGTAACGGTGGCGGCGACAGCGGCGGTGGTGGCGGCGGTGAAAATTATGTTGATGGTAGCGGTGACGGTGAGGGCGGTGGTACGGTGTTACGATGGCTGTGGCGGTTGCAGAGGCGGAAGCGGTGGTGGTAGTGATGGTGGCGTTGGTAGCTAGGTGAATGGTGGTAGTTTGGTGACTGTGGCGGCAGCGGCAGTGGCGGCGGTGGATGGTGGCAATGGGTATGGATGGTGATCGTGATGGTGGCGATGGCGGCGGCAGTGGTGGAGATGTTGGCAACGGTGGCGGCGACAGCGGTGGTGGTGGTGGTGGCGGTGGTGACATTGAGGAAAGTGGTGTTGGTGGCGGAAATGATGGTAGAATGCTGACTGTGGCGGCGGCAAGCGCGACGGCGGTGGCGACGATGGTGGCCGTTGTGGAGAAGGTGATGGTAACGGAGGCGGCGGCAGAGATGGTGGTGGTGGCGGTGGCCCCTGGCACCTGGGTCTCGCTTCTGACGTCAGCGTGAGAGCGCGCGGGTCAAGACGATGCTCAGACATGCGGTCCCCAAGCGCTCTCTCGGCTGCCGGAGTAGAACGCACAGGGCGCGGCTGGTGTGTTGCAGGCGTACTGGTCGGTTTTCACAAAAGTTAATAATAATTTTTTCTCTGTAGATTACGTGGTATGTTGTCATCTTATTTTTTAAATTTTGTTGCTGTAATGATTACAAAATTACTCTGGCCAACTCTGGTCTTTGTAAAACAAATAAATTGGCGTACTAATTGTACTGATTCTCAGCATGAAATAGTCATTACCATGTGACTGCGACCTAAAATTTTTAATTTGCTGATTAAAATTTAGAATGCGTAATTATACATTTTAATTTAACGATCGTGGAGAGATCTTACAGTAACAGTTAAAAATCGATCTTTTAAAAATTCATATTTTTATAATTCATGAATATAGAGTCTAAATCGCATTCATTCAATCTAAAACGCTGAAAAGAGTCCACAAGGAAAATATTTCAGCCTAATCGACTTCGGTGAGTTCAAGTGCTTTGTGGGTGTGGGTTTTCACTTTGAAGCGAACGCCTTAGCGCCAGTAACAGCATACTGAGCGACCTTCGGCAAGACACAGCTCCGACCGTGTTACTGTGCACGCTGGACCTGCTCAAAGACTTCGCGAATAGTTGAGTGGTTAAAACTTTGCGATCGAAGGTACTAAGTGTCAATCTCGCTTTTAAGTGGAGGGGATCCTTATCCATTCATACTTCATCCCTCATTCCATTTCCTGCGAGGAGATGTTAGTGGGATGGAGTGAATGATTCCGTCCACGTCAACTACGTAGACCACTAGCCCTGTGAGTTAAGTGCATGCTGCTGGGGAGATAGCGGTGTTCTCCTCCGATGTGTTGTGAGATCCGTCGGTGACTTGCTCGTCGGATTGCTGCGTTTTCCTCCTCCAGGCATCTCCCCCAACGGGTCACCTTCCCAGTCGACACGTGCTTAAAGCTTCCAAATGGTTCCCAAACATGTCTGGTAGTTTCTAGTTTAGTGCATGTGAGGGAGTGTTTAAGTAGAAGAGGAGGGCAAAGGTGAGGAAGGAAAAATCGCGCACTGCCTGTGGTTCATTGATAGTGTATCCCTTTGCATTCACCTGGAATTGGTTGGATAATCGGTAGGAAACTATCGTGCTGATCAGCCGGCCGCTAGAATTTTGCAACGGTCAGGTCTGAATTAGAACCAGCTCGGGTGGAAAATACGCCACCGGCGGGACCCGAGCCTGAGATCTCTCGGTCAACAGCTGCAGATGGTGTGGGGTGGCCACCGATCTATCCCTGCCGGTTGAGTGGGACGGCAAAAATGGTCTTGTGTGTCCACCCATTTCTGGAACTCCATGGTGTATTGCTAGGGGTGTGGTTGTTACGTGACCGAAGGCCTCTAATGATGGACAGCAATGACGTATAATCCGAATCTGTAGAAATTGAATAAGACGGTGTGTATGTGTGTTGTGTGTGTTGTGTGTGTGCGTGTGTGTGTGTAGTGGGTACAGAATCTCCACAACGATGCATTCATTGAACTTCTCATCGAACATGCTTGTAAATCGCACAAAATGTATTTTAATAAACCGTGAATTTACATTTTTATTAGAAAAGCACTGTTATATGTGGATAATTTAAAATGGACAACATTTATCAGCAAATTTAAATTTTATTGCTTTTTGTGCTTTTATGTTACTGTTATTTGCATTGAAAATGTTAATACATTATGCATCACAATGTTCTTAGAAATATGAAAAAAATTAACAAAAATTAAGAATAAATTAAATTTTATGGACTGCTTTCGTTAATCAAAATTTCAAGTAAAAATATAAAATCTATGATGGTATAGTTACATCAGCAAAACGAAACTCCGGACGAACAAGATACCACTCTTTCCCTTGCGAGTGTTGCTTCGGACCTGTAATTTGAGAAAGAACATTTTTGACAAAGATAAAAGAAGTTTTAAAACTTAATTGTTTAATGTATAATTCAAAAGAAGCGTGTTCAGTTTGCCAGTATCAAAGTTTTCCATATATTGATCCATTATTTGAAATTATTGTAGTTTAAGAAGTATTAATTTTTATCAAACACATTCAAATATTAAATATAATTCTTTTACATGCGTAAATAAGTCAAAAAATATGAGTAAATTTTCCAATACACGAATCAGAATTTAGTACATTCTTTCATAGGCGGTTGACGATGAAAGTTCGAAAAGTGTTTTAATTTTTCTATCAAGAAGTAAACACTGGAAAAAATTAGCTGCGAATTAATATATTTTATATAATGTTATTTTTAACCACGTTATCTTTTATGACTCCTTGTCGGCATACGTAATGGAAGAAATACCTCAATATATAATTGGACCATGAACGGGCACGAGTTTTTTCTCAGTTGCTCCTGAATACTTGCACGCCACCCATTTACAATTACATTACATTTACAGCAAGAGTGACATTTAAAAGTACAAACTCAGTTATATTTATGACGAGGCAATTTTGGGTTTCCTGATATCGTTTTGCACTTCCCTATCCGCGCAACAGCAAATGCCCGGAAGGAAGATATAGATCGCGAAATACATGATTTTTTTTCATTTCAACTTTTCGGTCCAGAGGAAATGGTTCCAAAGGATATGAGCACATTGCAACTATCACAAGGGCGCAATCATATAAGAAGCAAACATGTCGTTTTTAGTTAGTTCTGGATTTTGAAAATGGTTTGACATTTTGCATGTGTGATTCTACAAGATAAATAGTTAGCTGAAATATTTTGCTCCTTTTGAAATATTTGTGCTTTAATGATGCTTCATTACGTAAAGGTATCTAGTGGATAACATTGTTATTAGTTCTCTCGTTTACCATGATTTAATTGAAATGTTTTACAGTGTGGAAAACTATTGGCATTATGTAATTTTTAAAGGAAAATATTTCATTTACAGTAGATCCAATGCATTTATAACATATCAGTATGAGAAAATGTATTCAAATTTAAGATAATTAATGTGAGGAATAGTATGTAAAATAACCAGTGAAGTTTAATTTTCTCCAAAATAAGAGCAAAAGTTATTTGACGCTTTTACTTTCAATTGGTAATATAATCCTCAATTATTAATAAAGTTATAAACAAAGGGATAATAAATAATATTTTTATGGAGACATCATTGCTCAGACACACCTGTCTGAGAACAGAAATTCCTTCAAAATCTTGACATCAGCCTCTTCTAAATTATTGATGCAATTAATTATGAATGCAAATTATTGATGCAATTAATCTAATTATTGATGCAAATTACGAAATAAGAAAAGTCGATAACATTCGTCATAATATAGTTTACTCCCGAATTTCTAGCGTAATTCTAAATAACATATACTTCAACGTCGCCTTCTTTCGTCTTCACTAATGTTTTCTTCACACTGCTCAGTATTGGTGAGATCTCCCTTTCTTATAAATAATCTTCACATTTATCTTCACCTATTGAAATCTTACTCTTCGTATTCCATTTCGACAGCAAATGAAGCTGATATTCCATTGGCATCCTTTTTGTCCAATTCCCTTATATATTTCAAAGGCAAATTCTCACTTGGAGCAGTGTTCACATTTTGTTACACTACTGATTGCAGCGGTTATATAGGACACAGCACGTCTCAAAACGTTTATTCCTCAAACCCAGTAGGAAACGTTCATCACTCATAATGCAACATTGTAACATGAACATTATAACATTAACATAATATAGGATGGTGTGTGAAACAGCATATCTCTTTCGCGCAGCCGTCTAACCAAGAAACAATGAATTAATTGACATGGATCTCAGATCCCCGGGGCAGGCTGTGCCGTATTAACACGGATTGAAACTCGCTTTAAACTCACATGTGTCAATCTGCGTGACTTCCCGATTTGTACTGTAAGATTTTTTTCCGCGCATTAATAACACGACAGCCATGGCGCCCGGGCGACGGTGTCAGGCGCCTGTGCCAATTCGCCTCGCCTTGCTGCCGTCACCTCCGTCTATTTCCGCCGCCGCCGCCTCCCCCTCCATCGCCGCCTCCGCCTCCGCCGCCTCCACCGCCTCCTCCTCCGCCGCCGCCATCTCCTCCGCCTCCGCCGCCTCCGCCGCCCACCTCCGCCACCCCCGCCTCCGCCGCCCCACCTCCGCCGCCCCCGCCTCCGCCGCCCCGCCTCCGCCGCCCCCGCCTCCGCCGCCCCCGCCCCGCCGCCCCGCCTCCGCCTCCGCCGCCCCTCCTCCGCCGCCCCCGCCTCCGCCTCCGCCGCCCCGCCTCCGCCTCCGCCGCCCCGCCTCTGCCGCCCCCACCTCCGCCGCCCCCTCCACTCCCGCCCCGCCGCCCCCGCCCGCCGCCCCCACCTCCGCCGCCCCCACCTCCGCCACCCCCACCTCCGCCGCCCCCTCCGCCCCCGCCACCGCCGCCCCCGCCTCCGCCGCCCCGCCTTCGCCGCACCCGCCTCCACCACCGCCTCCACCCTCCACCTCCACCTCCGCCACCACTGCCGCCGCCTCCGACGCCTCCCCCCGCGCGCCTCCACCTCCACCTCCTCCCCGCCGCCCCGTCTCCGCCGCCCCCGCCTCCGCTGCCCCCGCATCCAAGCCGCCCCCGCCTCCGCCGCCATGCTGCCGCCGACTCCACCTCCACCTCTCCCTGCCTCCGCTGCCTGCCGCCGCCGCGCTGCTGCTGCTGCCTTCCGCTGCTGCTGCTCTCCGCTCACACCCGCACCGCCGCTCTCTTTGCCGCTCTGCCTCTGCCGCCTCTGCCTCTGCTGCCCCGCTCTCCCGCTGCCCCACCTCCGCCACTCCCTGCCTCTCCTGCCGCCCCACCTCCGCCGCCCCCTGCCTCCGCCGCCCCCGGGCCTGCTCGCCTCCCCGCTTCCGCTGCCTCCCGCCTGCCGCTCTCTTCGCCTCCTGCCGCTCCCTGCCTCCGCTCTCGCTGCCCACTCCTCTGCTGCCCCCGCCCTCCGCTCGCTGCCGCCCTGCCTCCGCCGCCCCCGCCTCTGCTTTCGCCCCCACTCCCGCTGCCCCTCCGCTCCCGCGCGTTCCCTGCCGCCCCTGCCTCCGCCGCCCCCACCTCCGCCGCCCCCACCTCCGCTGCCCCCACCTCCGCTGCCCTCCGCCCCTGCCACCGCCGCTCGGCCTTCCGCTGCCCCCCTGCCTTCGCCGCACCCGCCTCCACCACTGCCTCCACCTCCACCTCCACTCTGCTACCTCACTGCCGCCGCCTCCGACGCCTCCCCCCCGCCGCCGCCTCCACCTCCACCTCTGCCGCCCCTGTCTTCCCCCGCTGCCCCCTGCCTCCGCGCCGCCCTGCATCTGCCGCCCGTCCCCGCCGCCACCGCCGCCGCCGACTCCACCTCCACCTCCTCCCCCACCTCCGCTGCCCTCCGCTCCCGCCCCCGCCGCCCCTGCCTCCGCCGCCCCCACCTCCGCCGCCCCCACCTCCGCCGCCCCCACCTCCGCTGCCCCCTTCCGCCCCCCGCCACCGCCGCCCCGCTCCGCCGCTCCCCGCCTTTCGCCGCACCTGCCTCCACCACCGCCTCCACCTCCACCTCCACCTCCGCCACCACTGCCGCCGCCTCCGACGCCTCCCCCCCGCCACCTCCACCCCAATCTCCCCTTCGCCGCTCCCTGTTCCGCCGTGCCCCGCCTCGTTGCCCCTCAGATCCTCTGCTGTTCTTCGCCTCTCCGCTGCCACTGCTGCCGCCGTGCTGACTCCACCTCCACCTCCTCCCCTGCCTTCTGTTGCCTCCCTGCTCTCCTGCTGCCCCCCTGCCCTGTGCCGCTCACAAGTGCCCCCGCCACCCCCGCCTCCCGCCCCCGCCACCCCCGCTCTCCCCCGCCTCCGCCACCCCCTCGCCTCCGTCTCCCCCTGCCTCCTGCCATCCCCTGCCTCTGCCAAGCCCGCCTCCGCCACCCTCGCCTCCTTGCCACTCCCTGCCTGCCACTCCCTGCCTTCCACCCTGCTTCCGCTGCCCCCGTTTCAGCCGCAGCCTCTGCTCTCCAAGCTGCTCCCTGCTGCCGCTGCCACTGCCGCCGCCGCTGCCTCTCTGCCTCCACTTCCGCCTCCGCTCTCGCCTCCTCCTCCTCCTCCGCCACTACCTCCGCCTCCGCTTCCTCCGCTCCCTGCCGCCGCCGCCGCCTGGGATATGCCGCGCCGGTTAACTACTTCCCTGGTGTGGTCGCCGCGCGGACTGGGCAGGCTCCCTGCGCTGGAATTTATCGCCCAACATGCGAGGATACATATAATTGAGTGCGACCCCCGGAGGGCGGTATACCGGCACGGGCGCTCACTTCGCTAACACGAACATATTGGTTCAGTTGCTATGACGATGCGATAAAGGCGCCCACAAATCTCTGGCCCGCGTCCCTCGCGTCACTTTTAATTTTCATGCGTCTCTCGCGGGAAGATGGATTGCAGCCGCCCGAAAAGAAAAATTACTCTTGTGAGGAAGAATCGCTACGACTTTGCTCTTTTAGTTTGTTTGTGTACATGGGGTGTAATGTGTGTTCTTGTGTTGGTTGTGAGTGTAGGTTTGTGGTGTTTATGTGAGAAAGTGGTATGTGCATGAAATTTGTCTGAATGTGTTGTGTGTGTCCTATATTGTATATTCCCTAGAAAATGAAGTGAGATTTATTATTTTCATTCGCAAAAACAATATATTTTATCATATTATTTTTTTTTCGTGAATAACCTGAATTATTTTAATTACAGTAAACTTTATTCGGTACGATTTTCGTTATAATTCAATCATGAATTTTATAATTTTCTTTTATTTATTGAACTTGAAACATATTTAGTGAAAATATTAGTTTATAATTGAGACCAATAGGTTACGAACCATTATTAGTGCATTTAGATGTCAGGAGACATGTAATTCTGTTGTTCAACGTAACGTCTATACCGGGAAAGACGTAATTACCTCCCGCAAGTGGCAGCGGTGAACGAAAACAATTTAGGAGCAAATCCATTAAATTGGCAACATGGCGAGTGGTGGCGGCGGTGGCCGCCTCCGATCGAGGGGGAGGGGGAGCGATCGCAAGGCTTCGGTAACAAAGGGCGGCGGCGCCGCGCACCTGCCGCAAGCGCAGCGGGGAGGGCGCGGCTTGCTGTCCGGTCGTTGCGGCCATTACGCGGCTAATGGGAACATGGTGCGCGGGGCTCCCTTCCGGCGCAGGCGCTCCATTACACCGCCTTCTGCTCCCCGACGGCGTGCCGCCCTGTCTCGCCTTTGGGCCAACGCTACCCCGCCCCAACACGCCCTGTCCTGGACCCGCCCCATCCTGCCTCCCTACCCTCCAGGCCTCCAGCCCTGCCTTGGGCCAACGTTGCCCGCCCCCAACACGCCCTGTCCTGACCCGCCCCATCCTGCCCTTCCCCTCCAGCCCCGCCCCGCCTTGGGCCAACACTGTCCCGCCCTGTCCCGCTCCGTCCCTCCTCACTCTGCCCCGCCGTAGGCCAACGCCTCCCCGCCCTGCCCCGCTCCGTCCCTTCTCTCCCCACCCCGCCTCACCCCTCCTCGACCCGACCCGCCTTCGGCCAACGCCGTCCCGCCCCGCCTCGTTCCGTCCCATCCCATCCCGCCCCGCCCGGTCCTGCCCCGCCCTGGCCCGTCCCGCACCGGTCCTCCTCGCTCCGCCCACCTTGGCCAATGCCGCCCCGCCCCGCCATCCACGCCACGCCACGCCACGCCACGCCCCGACGCGACAGGCCTGTCGCAGCCGCCTGCCTCTCCCGTCGCTCCCAACAGCGCTACCAATAGCCTCGTAGGATTCAACTACTCGCATGGGCTGAGTTTAGCTCAGGCCTGGCATTGTCGCTATCTCAGCCGCGACCCCGACCGCAAGGTCCAAGGGTTTGAGACTGCACAAGGGCGAATGTTCGACACCTGACAGATAGCTATATCGAATGCAGATGCTGACTGGAGGGGAATTCCATCGGGCGGCTCCTTTGATCTGTAGATTTCCGTGGTTTCGCCGAACAAGACCAGGCAAACACCAGACTAGAATCCTAACAAACACACCATAAACCGCGCTCGATGTTTTCTTCCTCTTTCTAGTCCTACCGTCTCTCCTTACCCTTGCACATACGTTCTCTACACAACCATACCTCCCGGGCTTAGACGCTGTCCTGCTGGAGAAGATACCCCGAGGGGCAAACCTCGCAAACCTACGTGTAGGTTGGCGGCGGATCACTCCATCCAGTGGAGTCGAAATCACCGCTCCCTCCCGGGATAAAATATTTACGACACTAACGTGGCTAATGGCCACGATTAAGGACACTAACGTGGCTAATGGCCATCGCAGGTGGCCTGCCCGGGAACTTCAATCAATCACTTTAGTCGTCTTGTATAGCGCGCCAGGAAAGTCTCTCCCCAGTGGTACCTTTCAGGCGAGTGTGATTGCAACAAAAATTATGTTGATAGGACGAGCTGCGGCTTGAAAACATAAATATTGTGTACTCACAGCAAATAGATGCTGGAAATTTTGTTTCCTTCACTTGTGTCCCAGTGATGTGGTTGCTACCAACATGAATGCAGCTTTTAATAGGAGGCCTGATCCGGCTGAGTGCGGAGAGACTTTCTTGGCGCACTGTATTTTCGGCTTTTCCGCCGCGTCTCGGCCATCCCCCCTCCCCGAGCTCCTTCTGGCGTACACTTTCTTCACAGACATCCCCGCCTCTCGGAACAATGCGAGGAAATGCTGACATTGGCAATAGGGGAATGATTTCTCAATTTATTGGTAGAATATTTATAAGTTAGTACTTCCGCCTATACTTGAGTTTCTGTAACATGGTGGATGACTTCACCCGTTTTTACGGTTTCGTCCAATCGGGAGCTTAAACGTCACCAGCGACGCCACCGTGATGACGTTTTAGCTCTGGATTGGATGCCACCGAAACAGCTGATGAACTGTCATCGGCCAGGTTAGAAAAACCCAAGTATACTACAGCCATCGTGGGAGGAAATCGAGAAGGCTCTTGGTTGTGTTAGAGTAAATGCCAAAATGCCTGAAAATTGAGCCCTTTTTCTAATACTTCTTGGATACTTTGAATGTCTACATGTGATACTATTTATTATATTTTCAGTAAAATTTACTTATTTCGAAATATTACGTTTATATTGGTTGTGTAAAAGATTTTCAATAAACCTCATCGGCGATATCTATGGCACTGAAGGTGATTTATCTCCTTTTGCTAGGTTCAACTTAGAGATGACTCATGACCATCACGAATATATGCCGTTCATATACACCAAATATTCGTTTGCTCTCTTGAGACCGGCGTCCGCTGCCCGACTCCTCGATTGGTTGGTTGATTGATAGTTATTCCCTGGGCGTCAAGAGCTTATGTCATTATTCCCGTAAGTGTAGTGCATGTTTTTTCTCGGGATTGGCAGTGATCATCCCCCGCTGGATGGCGAGATCTGGTGCCGACCTACAGGTGCCTACTGGTGTCGGCTAGTGGGGTTTCCCCCTAACCAGGACTCTCCCACCAGCAGGGCACCGCCCCAGCCGGAACAAGCTCTAACCTCCCGGCCGGTCTCCAGGCATGTAAGGTAGTGTAGGGCATGTTATTGTAAAAGTGTGTAAGGGGTGAGGATAGGACAAGGAAGGGGAAGGAAATATCGCACGCGGTCCGTGGTCCGTATGTTAGGGTACTGCTCCAGTTTTCGCCTGGTGTTGATCGAAGAACCCACGGAAAACTACCGATCAGAGCAGCCGGCCGCTCGAATTCTCCACCAGACAGCGACTGAAATGAAAGTTAAAAACATATATGTTTTGCGGGAAGACATTGCCAGAGTACAACGCTTTAAATAAACAGTGAGCTCAGGTATTATCGGACAGGTTCAATGTTCATATCTATATAATATGAAAAGCAATTTTAAATTCGAGTTGAAGACTTATAAGAAACGATTCCAAGATAGCTTTGTTTTACGTCGTTCTTGGACGTTTGTAACAATCGTCTTATCTTCCAAAAAGACAACTACAAAGTGGTACGGTGCCATGATCAACCTCGAAAGCAAACAGCAATGAAGCTTCTCAGAAGGCGACGACAAGCGGGTCCGCAGCGCGCGGAGCAGTGTTCGCTGCGGCGAGGGGCGGACGCGCGGGCCGCCGTGGCCGAATATCGGCGGTCGACGGTCAGCGGTCAGCGGCTGGCGGCGAGAAGGCCCTTGCCCTGGCGAGACCTGCGCTGGCGGCGCTCCAAAGGGCCGGACTCGCCCCGCCCTTCTGCACCGGCCGCACGCCTTTCTCAATGCTGCGACGGACCCGCAACGCCCCACCATGCCCCAACCCGCTACGCTCAACTGTTCCATTTCACTCCGTTGCGTTGCCTTGCCGCCCGTTTGCCGCCCGCTTCCCGCCCGCTTCCCGCCCGCTTCCCGCCCGCTTCCCGCCCACTTCCCGCCCGCTTCCCGCCCGCTTCCCGCCCGCTTCCCGCCCGCTTCCCGCCCGCTTCCCGCCCGCTTCCCGCCCGCTTCCCGCCCGCTTCCCGCCCGCTTCCCGCCCGCTTCCCGCCCGCTTCCCGCCCGCTTCCCGCCCGCTTCCCGCCCGCTTCCTGCCCGCTTCCCGCTTCCCGCTTCCCGCCCGATTCCCGCCCGCTTCCCGCCCGCTTCCTGCCCACGTCCCGCCCGCTTTCCCACCCGCTTTCCCACCCGCTTCCCACCTGCGCTTCCACCCGCTTCCCACCCGCTTCCCACCCGCTTCCCACCCGCTTCCCACCCGCTTCCCACCGCTTCCCACCGCTTCCCACCCGCTTCCCACCCGCTTCCCACCTCGCTTCCACCGCTTCCACCGCTTCCTGCACCCGCTCACCAGCTCTGCCTTCCCCTGGCTCACGCCGCCTCGCCACCATGACCCCGCCCCGTCTCTAACCTCGTCCCGCCCCTCCCCGCCCCGCCTTGCCCTGCCTCACACCTCCTTGCCTCGTCTCTCCTTATTTCTCTCCACCAGACCACGCCCCGCTACGTCACGCCCCGCACTCCCTCGCTCCTCCTTGCCTTGACCCATCCCCCCTTGCTGCGACCCCCCCGCCCCCGGCCGTTTTCGCCCTGTTGTCCACCGCCTCTGGAGATCGATGGACCGAGCGGAAGTTCAGTGCACAATACATCCACAGCATGAAGTCTCTTCGGACAGGACCAAAGTTAACATTTCACTGCAAAAGGAATGCTTACGTTTCTCTTTAAAAGAAAAACAACTTTATGTAAGAAGTTGCAAAGATAATTTTACGCTAAGATTTAAAATATATTATTGTTCAGGCAAAGATTGTTTCAATAAATGTGTGATGTTGTTCTCTTTCTTAATACTATTAATATTGGACATAGTGCCAATGAAATAAATGAAATTTGTCAGAAATTGTCATAAATAACTAACCTAACTAGTAAACTTTGAAATATGAAATGTTTCATGCGAATTCTTAACAATGAGTGATACTAATAATGTGTGTGTGTATATATATTTAAAAGCGGGAAACGTATGTGTACCTTTTAAAATAGTTTTAAACAAATTGCATGTTACTTTCTATTGTTTTAGCTAATAATTAACACTGTGTAACAATATTTTCTATTTATAAAGCGCTAAGATTTGTTTTATTTTTATTTTGAGAACCAAAAATTATTTTTTATATATTTCTTTATTTCATTGTGCTATTTTCTATCTATCTAGCGAGCGGCGACATTCCACCATGTTCTTACATTTCCTCACAAGGTCCTTCGACAGAACGACTTAAATACGTGACAATATATACAATGCGATATAATTAATTAACAGATATTGGAATCTTGTGTTGGAAATGTAGTGTTATTGGTCAACATACTGAACATCTGGGGGCGGACTGCATGACTTCAGGCAATTGGATTCTGATTTGCCGTAGGTTTCTGAAACCCATAGCCAAGGGCACGACATGGACCTTAGGCCACTGGAATTGCATACGCTGAGGGCTCCTGGGGCTGATCAGTCCTCAGGTGACCGTGAAACGGGAGGTATTTGCGCGCTGCTCCAGGCGGTTCTCCGAGGCCTTGATTCCAGGAAATTGCCTCGACACCGCTCCTGCGAATTGCAAATTCTGCATCCGTGATCAGAAAATATGAAAGTTTCGGAAGCGTTGGTAAATGATTTTTATCCTTACTCTCACGTACTACTGATGTTCATTGTTTCTACCATTAATGAAAGTCGACGTCAATTATACTGAAATACTGGTAGCATGCATTCGTTTGAAGCTACTGATAAATAACTACCCATGTGCACTTCACATTTCTAAACATAAGTGCACGCTTTCAAGAAATACAATAATTGGCAACGTATAATAGATGTTTCGTTAGCCCAGCAAAAGTAGTCAAACCGGCCTTGTGGCCGAATAGCTAAGGCGTGTCGTAGTGATCTCGGACCGAAGGGTCCCAGATTCGAGTTCCGCCTCGGACATGGTTGTATTTGTGTTCGTCCTTTCACCCCTTATCATCACCATATCATTTCATCTTCATAGTTACCATAACTTGAACTCCAATTACGGTCGCTAACGACCTAGAAGTTGATAGGATCTTAAATAACGAAAAAAAAGTAGCGAAGTTGACATAAAATATACAATGATTATGAAACGAATTTATTGATAATTGGGTTCATAATTGGTTCAGAAAGTTATTACACAACAAAAAACATTGAAATTCTTTAATTTGCGAGAAATGCTTTTGCTCTAATAATTAAAGAAACTATTCCTTACCAAAATGAAGCAAGACGAAAAAGAAGAATTAATACTGAATAGTTATGCTCATTATATGTGCAAAAGCTGCAATTCGCACAATGGCAACATGAATTGCAACACACATTGCAGTTCAATCACCTAAATGCAAAGCAAAACTTTCTAGTAAATGTGATCGCAAGTGTGACCCTCTCTACGTTTGCCAGGCGTGAATAATTGACGCCCGCTGCCGCCGGAAGCTCTCCCTTTTAGACCCGCAGCCCACGGAATTTATGGTAAAATAATTAGGCATTTTAATGCGTAAACGTAAACTGATAAACTATTAATTAATTAATATTTTATTGAAATATTTTGAATATCATTTGTTGTGAAAGAAATTAGAAAAACATAAAAATGATTTCTGTTAAACAATTTGAGCGATTAGTTGTGTCCAATATTGTTTTCTCGATTGTATCGCTGTCGTGGGTATCCAGCAAGTGGTGCTTTGGGTGGAAAGAGCTGACGCTCGTTGGTTTTATGTGAGTGGTATCCAGGGAATTAACGCTCCCATATGACAACACTAAGCAGTCTCATTCTGCGAAACTTAAAAGGATGTAAGCGGATTGACTTCATGAGACAACAAAAATAGACAAAGTACACAGCGTGTATTCTACAATTGGTTGATTACATTGTAGAATGAAATATGCATTATCACCATTGCATTTATTTTCACACTTTTTCAGTTAGGGTTGCACGACAATTTGAAAATTCAAAATAGTATAAAGTTAAAATAGAATAGAAAGAGTGTACTAAAGATATCTTCCTTAATTTTCGTCGGAAACTATTAGTACAGAGATCGGAGATCATTGTTCATCTCAGTTTTCAGTTTCAAGGTTGAAACTATCTCTAGAGCATGTAAAATGTTTTTGGAGTATTCTCATTCCCAAAATGGGGGGTTAGAATGCAACAGTACTTTTTTGTGTTTATAGAAGATTGTCGAAGTAGCGTGATCGAGTCTTACCAGCAGTTACTTCAAGTTCAACATACTCAAATTCATTTAAAACATATTTCATTATATTTTTTTAATTTTCCCCTTATTTTATCATAAATATAAAAAATACAATATTCGCAATTAAAAATAAATTGTATTTATGTTAGTGATTTGAAAATAATTGTGTAAGAATATATTTGTAAATAAAAAATATTTCAAAATATTGTAAAACATGCGTATTAAATATTAAAAATATTCCTAGTTTATAATAGGCACTAAATGGTATATTCGCCAATTGTTTGCGATGGACAGTAAAAATATTTATATTTTCGAACTCCGCCTGAGTTGAGATTTATCTCCGTACTTGGGGTTTCGTGTATCACAGCCACGCTTCAACTCCTGGAACATTAACCCGACTGTTATTAGTTGTATATAATTCAATCCTCGCTGCAAATGTTCTTTTTTTGAATGGCTGCAAGAGATCTTAGAGAAACAAACACGCACCTTTACTGAAACAAACATAAAACTGAGAAACATTGAAAAGAAAAGCGGTGTATTCTCTTATCCATCAAACATCTAATATTTATATAGTTGATGTTAGATTGAGTTAAAAAATAGATATACCTGACTCGAAGTATAAACAGACATCACAAAGGAAAAGAATTCTTATACACTTATCAATAAACTAGTTGTACACGTGGAATAGGCAGAAACCACACATTTTTCAGTACTTCATTGGAGACAAAAAAAAAGACTCTCAAAAGAAACAGCGTTCCTAAAAAGTGGTCAGATGAACGTATTCTACGTTACATATTTGTTCATCAAAGAACCATCATTGCCTGTTTTAGCTGCTAATATTTGAACTTGATATTATTATAAATGTTTCGAGAATCAAGAGCGCCGACATTTAGAACATTTACAATTTTTCTCAATATGCTGCTCAATAGTTTTACTCAATATTCAATATTCTTTATTTTTACGGTAAATATACATAAAAAATAAGCAATTTCAAATTTTCTGGAACAGAGAGGGAGAGTGGTAAAAAACATCACACTCTCGTTTAGAGAATGGCACGGACAAAGGAAAAATGTTCCTTATACTTTCTTTAGTATATTTAGTTTCTTATAAAGTAACCACTTTTTTACCTTGCATTTATTATCTAAGTATCATATTTAAAAGACACTTCTGAACGGCTTTTTTGCCACGAAAATATGTGGAAAAGTATTTTTCCACTACATTATCACCATTAATACCTCTGAAGCTGTGCTTGAGGGACGTGGAAGCAAACAGCAACGAAGATCCCTTATGTCCAAGAGAAGTGGGCTATATTTCGCGCAAATGGTTTCCATCTTTCAGCAAAGAAAATAATCCCCAAAGCGGATTCAGACAGGAACACAAATCTCAGCGCAGGCGCTTTCCCTTTCTTACCACGCAAAGGGTAAAAACGTCAGTGGAAGAAGTTGTGAGTAAAAAGGGAGTGGCACAGAAGTACCTGAAGTATATTTAGACCTACTCAAATGAAATATAATCTGTCGGGAGACCTCATTTCATAAATTTGCGACAAACCAGTGAACCAAATTAAAATAAATGCGCCATGAAACGTCTAAACAAAAAAGTAAACATTCTATACTTTATATTA
>BLKR01008073.1:0-26452 GCA_011170035.1 Teleogryllus occipitalis
TGCGCCTAATATAAGAGCTGTTCTTCCTAAGCCATTGAATGTCACAATTCAGACTCTGTCAAATGCCAAAATATGCCCTAAACAGGTGCTAAAAGTAATATGTAATTAAAAATTGGCCGCTGACTAACCAGTCAGTCAGTTAGATTAAATAGCTCAGATTCAAATTGCAGAAATGTACCTTCTGGGAAGTCATCTAATGTTAGCATCTCTCAAAAACGAATCTTTACCAAACTACAAGTATATCCAAAATTACTGGCTAATTAAATGTTAATTAAGTGCTTCATTTCCGAATTTTCCTCTCCTGTAGTTTTCCCAAAATCGTGGGCGCTGCTAGCTTTAGACTAAAGTTCATCTCAAATTCAATTCAAATGTAGTTAATTTCATCCGACCAATGACAATTACTCAGACATCGTAAGACGTCATGTGGCCCTTTGCCCTCAAAGTAACAGCACATGGATTGAATGTGACGATTTGCAAACGAAAGTAATTCCTCGTCAAACTCATTATTAATAAAGCCAGCATTACTTGTTTTTGCAAAGGAAAAATTGTTGAAATAAATGTAAAAGTGTAAATACAATAGAAATAAAGTAATAGATGTACCAAAAAATATTGTATGTTTTTCATATATTTATTTTTATATTTATCTCTTTGTTTATTGTGTATAATTTACAATTGTTGTTTGTGTGCATGGTATGCAAGCCAGCACAATTTACTTGATAGATATATTTAGTTCTATTTGAAAATATTGAATTCACAGGTTCAGTCTGAAGGAGTGTAGTTCAATGAAATTGCCCATTGACCATGTAACATTCTTCTTAATTTAGTTTGAGACAAATATTGTTATTGTAGCTTTCCTGGTTAAAATGGTCGAAGTTGACTTTCTTCCAATTTTAGATTGTTTACTACATTGATTAATTTTATTATTTAATCATGACCTTAAGTAATGATATCTTTCTTTTGACAAATTAAAGTAGTTAAAACATTTATTGGCGTTTCACGAAATTGTAAAAATGTTTTCAAGCCATCACTGGATAATTTGGAGGTTAAAATCTGAAAAGACATTGTTCAAGTAATTTATAATTGTATTTTTGTAACATTGTTTCGTATGAATATCAGTCTTGCAATTCACTATCTTCTCTTTATAGTCAAGGTTAGATTGAATTACTGTTTGTTTTCTTAAAATTTTTTATTGACATTGTTTGCCAACCGGAGATGATTGTGAGAATTGCTCTGTAAGTGGTCGCACCTACTGTCGGTAACTGTAATAGGTGAGGCCTGTATAAATTTTCAATAAATAATTATTATTACATTATCGTTTCTCTTTGTACAGCCCTAATTTTAGAATATAAATGCAGGAGTACATTATTTCCTAAGGCCTTTAATTATTGTTAATTTTTGGTAGAGTTTCAAATATTTTCTATGGTATCTTAATTTTAATGTTTTATCACCAATAATAACCAGTGTTAATTATATCCCTTTGTGCAGCCCTGAATTTAGGAATACAAAGCGGGAGAAACATTTTTCCTAGAGCCGTTAATTCATGTTAATGTTTGGGTAGGGCTTCAAAATTGTTTTTGATTTTTTAATTTTAATGTTTTTTCACCTATTAGAACCAATGTTAATTGTTTCTCGCTGAACAGCACTGAATTCTGGAATATAAATGCAAGAGTAATTTTTTTTCTAGAGTCGTTAATACGTGTTAGTGTTTGGGTAGAGATTCAAACTACTCCGGTTTTTTAAGTCCTATGTTTTTCACCCATAAGAACCAATGTTTAATTTTTGTTTATGTACAGCCCTCGATTTCTGATAAATGCGGGAGGTTTATTTAATTAATGTTTATTCATGTTACTGTTTGGGTAGGGTTTCAAACTTTTTCTCTGGTTTTCTAATTTTAATGTTTTTTCGCCCATAAGAACCAATGTTAACTGTTTCTCTGTGTAAAGCCCTGAATTTTGGAATATAAATGCCGGAGTACTATTTACCTTAGAGCCGTTAATTCTTGTTAATTCTTGCTGGCTTGGAAGGTGCGTCACTCATCCTTGTGCACAGCGTTCGGCCGAGGGTCATTTTTGGGATTCGAACCCAAGTTATTCTAACTAACCGGTGAGCGGCAAATTTTTTTTATTATAGATTATATTTAGTAATCTTTTAGGGCAAATGTTAGCGTAGAGTATGAATTTCCAATTGCGCTGGCTTGGAAGGAGCATCACTCTTCCTTGCGCGCAGCGTTCGGCCGAGGGTCATTTTTGGGATTCGAACCCAAGTTATTCTAACTAACCGGTGAGCGGCAAATTGTTTTAATATAGATTATATTTAGTATTCGTTTAGGGCACATTTTGGCGTAGAGTATGAGTTTCCAATTGCGCTGGCTTGGAAGGAGCGTCACTCTTCCTTGCGCACAGCGTTCGGCCGAGGGTAATTTTTGGGATTCGAACCCAAGTTATTCTAACTAACCGGTGAGCGGCAAATTTTTTTATTATAGATTATATTTTGTAATCATTTAGGGCAAATGTTAGCGTAGAGTATGAATTTCCAATTGCGCTGGCTTGGAAGGAGCATCACTCATCCTTGCGCGCAGCGTTCGGCCGAGGGTCATTTTTGGGATTCGAACCCAAGTTATTCTAACTAACCGGTGAGCGGCAAATTTTTTTATTATAGATTATATTTAGTATTCGTTTAGGGCACATTTTGGCGTAGAGTATGAGTTTCCAATTGCGCTGGCTTGGAAGGAGCGTCACTCTTCCTTGCGCACAGCGTTCGGCCGAGGGTAATTTTTGGGATTCGAACCCAAGTTATTCTAACTAACCGGTGAGCGGCAAATTTTTTTATTATAGATTATATTTTGTAATCATTTAGGGCAAATGTTAGCGTAGAGTATGAATTTCCAATTGCGCTGGCTTGGAAGGAGCATCACTCATCCTTGCGCGCAGCGTTCGGCCGAGGGTCATTTTTGGATTCGAACCCAAGTTATTCTAACTAACCGGTGAACGGCAAATTTTTTTATTATAGATTATATTTAGTAATTTTTACGGCAAATGTTAGCGTAGAGTATGAATTTCCAATTGCGCTGGCTTGGAAGGAGCATCACTCTTCCTTGCGCGCAGCTTTCGGCCGAGGGTCATTTTTGGGATTCGAACCCAAGTTATTGTAACTAACCGGTGAGCGGCAAATTTTTTTATTATAGATTACATTTAGTAATCTTTTAGGGCAAATGTTAGCGTATAGTATGAATTTCCAATTGCGTTGGCTTGGAAGGAGCAACACTCTTCCTTGCACGCAGCGTTCGGCCGAGGGTCATTTTTGGGATTCGAACCCAAGTTATTGTAACTAACCGGTGAGCGGCAAATTTTTTTATTATAGATTATATTTAGTATTCGTTTAGGGCACATTTTGGCGTAGAGTATGAATTTCCAATTGCGCTGGCTTGGAAGGAGCGTCACTCTTCCTTGCGCACAGCGTTCGGGGGAGGGTCATTTTTGGGATTGGAACCCAAGTTATTGTAACTAACCGGTGAGCGGCAAATTTTTTATTATAGATTACATTTAGTAATCTTTTGAGGCAAATGTAAGCGTAGAGTATGAATTTCCAATTGCACTGGCTTGGAAGGAGCATCACTCATCCTTGCGCGCAGCGTTCGGCCGAGGGTCATTTTTGGGATTCGAACCCAAGTTATTCTAACTAACCGGTGAGCGGCAAATTTTTTTATTATAGATTATATTTAGTAATCTTTTAGGGCAAATGTTAGCGTAGAGTATGAATTTCCAATTGTGCTGGCTTGGAAGGAGCATCACTCTTCCTTGCGCGCAGCGTTCGGCCGAGGGTCATTTTTGGGATTCGAACGCAAGTTATTCTAACTAACCGGTGAGCGGCAAATTTTTTTTGCCAGCTATGGGTTTATATTTAAGTAATCTTTTAGGGCAAATGTTAGCGTAAAGTATGAATTTCCATTTGCCCTTGCTTCGGCTTGGAAGAGACATCACTCATCCTTGCTGTTCAGCCGAGGTCACGTGATTCAGACCAAGTTATTCTAACTAACCGGTGAGCGGCAAATTGTTTTAATATAGATTATATTTAGTATTCGTTTAGGGCACATTTTGGCGTAGAGTATGAGTTTCCAATTGCGCTGGCTTGGAAGGAGCGTCACTCTTCCTTGCGCACAGCGTTCGGCCGAGGGTAATTTTTGGGATTCGAACCCAAGTTATTCTAACTAACCGGTGAGCGGCAAATTTTTTTATTATAGATTATATTTTGTAATCATTTAGGGCAAATGTTAGCGTAGAGTATGAATTTCCAATTGCGCTGGCTTGGAAGGAGCATCACTCATCCTTGCGCGCAGCGTTCGGCCGAGGGTCATTTTTGGGATTCGAACCCAAGTTATTCTAACTAACCGGTGAGCGGCAAATTTTTTTATTATAGATTATATTTAGTATTCGTTTAGGGCACATTTTGGCGTAGAGTATGAGTTTCCAATTGCGCTGGCTTGGAAGGAGCGTCACTCTTCCTTGCGCACAGCGTTCGGCCGAGGGTAATTTTTGGGATTCGAACCCAAGTTATTCTAACTAACCGGTGAGCGGCAATTTTTTTATTATAGATTATATTTAGTAATCTTTTAGGGCAAATGTTAGCGTAGAGTATGAATTTCCAATTGCGCTGGCTTGGAAGGAGCATCATTCATCCTTGTGCACAGCGTTCGGCCGAGGGTCATTTTTGGGATTCGAACCCAAGTTATTCTAACTAACCGGTGAGCGGCAAATGTTTTTATTATAGATTATATTTAGTAATCTTTTAGGGCAAATGTTAGCGTAGAGTATGAATTTCCAATTGCGCTGGCTTGGAAGGAGCGTCACTCTTCCTTGCGCACAGCGTTCGGGGGAGGGTCATTTTTGGGATTCGAATCCAAATTATTGTTACTAACCGGTGAGCGGCAAATTTTTTTATTTAGTAATCTTTTAGGGCAAATGTTAGCGTAGAGTATGAATTTCCAATTGTGCTGGCTTGGAAGGAGCATCACTCTTCCTTGCGCGCAGCGTTCGGCCGAGGGTAATTTTTGGGATTCGAACCCAAGTTATTGTAACTAACCGGTGAGCGGCAAATTTTTTTATTATAGATTATATTTAGAGCAAATGTTAGCGTAGAGTATGATTTTCCAAATGCGCTGGCTGGGAAGGAGCATCGCTCATCCTTGCGCGCAGCGTTCGGCCGGGGGTCATTTTTGGGATTCGAACCCAAGTTATTCTAACTAACCCGTGAGCGGCAAGTTTTTTTATTATAGATTATATTTAGTAATCTATTAGGGCAAATGTTAGCGTAGAGTATGAATTTCCAATTGCGCTGGCTTGGAAGGAGCATCACTCTTCCTTGCGCGCAGCTTTCGGCCGAGGGTCATTTTTGGGATTCGAACCCAAGTTATTCTAACTAACCGGTGAGCGGCAAATGTTTTTATTATAGATTATATTTAGTAATCTTTTACGGCAAATGTTAGCGTAGAGTATGAATTTCCAATTGCGCTGGCTTGGAAGGAGCATCACTCTTCCTTGCGCGCAGCTTTCGGCCGAGGGTCATTTTTGGGATTCGAACCCAAGTTATTGTAACTAACCGGTGAGCGGCAAATTTTTTTATTATAGATTACATTTAGTAATCTTTTAGGGCAAATGTTAGCGTATAGTATGAATTTCCAATTGCGTTGGCTTGGAAGGAGCAACACTCTTCCTTGCACGCAGCGTTCGGCCGAGGGTCATTTTTGGGATTCGAACCCAAGTTATTGTAACTAACCGGTGAGCGGCAAATTTTTTTATTATAGATTATATTTAGTATTCGTTTAGGGCACATTTTGGCGTAGAGTATGAATTTCCAATTGCGCTGGCTTGGAAGAAGCGTCACTCTTCCTTGCGCAGCGTTCGGCCGAGGGTCATTTTTGGGATTGGAACCCAAGTTATTGTAACTAACCGGTGAGCGGCAAATTTTTTTTTAAAATATAGATTATATTTAGTAATCTTTTAGGGCAAATGTTAGCTAGGTATGAATTTCAAATTGCGCTGGCTTGGAAGGAGCGTCACTCATCCCTTGCGCGCAGCGTTCGGCGGGGGTCATTTTGGGATTGAGGCAAGTTATTGTAACTAACCGGTGAGCGGCAAATTTTTTTATTATAGATTATATTTAGTAATCTTTTAGGGCAAATGTTAGCGTAGAGTATGAATTTCCACTTGCGCTGGCTTGGAAGGTGCATCACTCTTCCTTGCGCGCAGCTTTCTGCCGAGGGTCATT
Source organism: Teleogryllus occipitalis (assembly GCA_011170035.1). Classification (NCBI taxonomy): domain Eukaryota; kingdom Metazoa; phylum Arthropoda; class Insecta; order Orthoptera; family Gryllidae; genus Teleogryllus; species Teleogryllus occipitalis. Next base: position 6,265 of record BLKR01008073.1, read on the forward strand.
TTTGGGATTCGAACCCAAGTTATTGTAACTAACCGGTGAGCGGCAAATTTTTTTATTATAGATTACATTTAGTAATCTTTTAGGGCAAATGTTAGCGTAGAGTATGAATTTCAAATTTCGCAGCTTGGAAGGAGCATCACTCATCCTTGCGCGCAGCGTTCGGCCGAGGGTCATTTTTGGGATTCGAACCCAAGTTATTCTAACTAACCGGTGAGCGGCAAATTTTTTTATTATAGATTATATTTAGTAATCTTTTAGGGCAAATGTTAGCGTAGAGTATGAATTTCCAATTGCGCTGGCTTGGAAGGAGCATCACTCTTCCTTGCGCGCAGCGTTCGGCCGAGGGTCATTTTTGGGATTCGAACCCAAGTTATTCTAACTAACCGGTGAGCGGCAAATTTTTTTTATTATAGATTATATTTAGTAATCTTTTAGGGCAAATGTTAGCGTAGAGTATGAATTTCCAATTGCGCTGGCTTGGAAGGAGCATCACTCATCCTTGCGCGCAGCGTTCGGCCGAGGGTCATTTTTGGGATTCGAACCCAAGTTATTCTAACTAACCGGTGAGCGGCAAATTTTTTTATTATAGATTATATTTAGTAATCTTTTAGGGCAAATGTTAGCGTAGAGTATGAATTTCCAATTGCGCTGGCTTGGAAGGAGCGTCACTCATCCTTGCGCGCAGCGTTCGGCCGAGGGTCATTTTTGGGATTCGAACCCAAGTTATTCTAACTAACCGGTGAGCGGCAAATTTTTTTATTATAGATTATATTTAGTATTCGTTTAGGGCACATTTTGGCGTAGAGTATGAATTTCCAATTGCGCTGGCTTGGAAGGAGCGTCACTCTTCCTTGCGCACAGCGTTCGGGGGAGGGTCATTTTTGGGATTCGAACCCAAGTTATTGTAACTAACCGGTGAGCGGCAAATTTTTTTATTATAGATTATATTTAGTAATCTTTTAGGGCAAGTGTTAGCGTAGAGTATGAATTTCAAATTGCGCTGGCTTGGAAGGAGCGTCACTCATCCTTGCGCGCAGCGTTCGGCCGAGGGTCATTTTTGGGATTCGAACCCAAGTTATTCTAACTAACCGGTGAGCGGCAAATTTTTTTATTATAGATTATATTTAGTAATCTTTTAGGGCAAATGTTAGCGTAGAGTATGAATTTCCAATTGCGCTGGCTTGGAAGGAGCATCACTCTTCCTTGCGCGCAGCGTTCGGCCGAGGGTCATTTTTGGGATTCGAACCCAAGTTATTCTAACTAACCGGTGAGCGGCAAATTTTTTTATTGTAGATTATGTTTAGTATTTGTTTAGGGCACATTTTGGCGTAGAGTATGAATTTCAAATTGCGTAGAAAATGAATTGCTCTGGCTTGGAAAGAGATAGAACCAATGTTAATTGTTTTTCTTGCGCCCACTATTTTGGGAAAGCTATAGGAGCGGAAAATTCGGGAATAGAGCACTTAATTAGCTTTTAATTAGCCGTAAATTTTGGATATAGTTTGGAAGAGATTCGTTTCTGGGCGCTGCTAACTTTAGTCTAAAGCTAGCAGCGCCCACGATTTTGGGAAAACTATAGGAGCGGAAAATTTGGGAATAGAGCACTTAATTAGCATTTAATTAGCCGTTAATTTTGGATATAGTTTGGTAGAGATTCGTTTCTGGGCGCTGCTAACTTTAGATGGCTGTAGCACTCCTTGATACGGTCGCGATCATGCGACATCTTGCGGCAGAACCAAGAAAGACGCAAAAAGTCGTGCCGAATTCCATTTTGGAGATGCTACCTACCCAAAGAGTATATCTGCCTACCAAAGAGTATATCTACCTACATACACTCACAGCTGGCACGTGAAAAAAACAAGTATAGTTGTCAACCTATACTCTCTGGTTGTCAAAGTCCGGTCAATGAAGTGTTTACAGGTTATAGGGGAATATGGGCAATGTGAATAATAGTTTGTTTACATTCACTCCCATTGATTTCCAGTAGAACGGTTTTGTGTGTTAGTTTTCCCATTATTCTTTAATTGATAATGGACGAAGGTACATTTCACTTCAATTTATATGGAAAATGTCTGAATGTAGATTCTTTCTGATTTTACTAACAGGCGGTAAAAGATAGTTAAATGAATTAATCACTTTATTTTTATTACAGATTTTCTTTGGGTGGATACTCAATTTTAAACATTAGATTTACCACAACCCAAAGGCAATGGCTTCTGATGACAGAAATTTTCGATCTTCATACTACGAGAAAGTTGGTTTCAGAAGTGTAGAAGAGAAGAAATCCCTAGAAATTCTATTGAAGGATAAACCAATCGATGTCGGAAAGATAAGACAGTTCTGCTTAAGATTTACTGTTCCTGGCTTATACAGAAATCTTGTATGGAAATTGTTACTTCGTGTTGTTCCTATTCATGTTGACAGTCATCCGTTTGTGATGAAGCAGAGAGAACAGCAATATAAAGACCTACTACATGGTTTGAAAACTATGCGCATTGTAAATAATCAAACATCTAAACCGCAGCTTTATATTCTCATGTGGCTCTTGGAAACAGGAAAATTGAAATTTGATTTTGTTGGACAATTAGATTGTGAATTACATAACAACCTTGCTGCCATTTCTCTTACTTTATCTAGTATATTTGAAAGTGATGTAGATGCATATTGGATATCAAAGGGCTTTTTTGAATGTGTTGTTAAATTTTTCAATGATATACCACATTTAATTGCATTAACAAAAACCCAATTAGAAAAGGAAGATCAAGATCTTAATGAACATTTAGTGGAAATTGGTGCAATTAGTGCAATTCCATTCCATAATTGGTTGTGTTGTTGCTTTGCAGGAATTATAAGTGAATCTTCTCTAGAGAAAGTATGGGATAAGTTGATTGGAGGATCTTGTAAGGTGCTAATTTTTGTAGCTGTTGTTCTCTTAATAACACTTCGACGTCTACTATTGAAATGTACTTCTGTTGATAGTGTTCTAGATTGTTTGGGTAATATCTCAGAAGAAGTGTCAGAAGTTATAGTTAATCAAGGTATTGAAATGTGGCAGCAGTCTGGTACCTCATTCAGCACAGGCCTAACACAAAGGCATTAACCCTTAATGATAAAAAGATTGTAAAGACTCAAGAACTCGGCTCCTCCAGAAATTTCAAAACAAAATTCTATATTGAATGTATAATTATTGAGAGGTTCATTGCTTGTTGCTTACAAACATTTTTAAAGTCAGTAGAAACCCTTTAATTTTTTAAATTGTGCCTGTTTTTGTGAATCATTCACTGGAAGCATTCTTATTTCTTAAAAGTATGTGAAAATATTGTCAAGAAACTTAGCAAAACATGAGGGCCAGCATAAGTGAAAAAGAATTTAATTTTGTCATTTAATTGAGAAAGACCTAATATTGTTAGGTTTCTAGGCATATAAAAAGTGTTGTTTCTGCAGGAAGAATTAAGACTAGAAAGTTCAAGCCTTTCCAAAATGCCTGAATTGTGTACACAATTATTATGTTCATAGCATTGTACTAGCATTGCAAAAGCCATTAAAAAATAGAGTGTAATTAATAGTAAATGGTTATTTGCATTTCAAATTAGGATCTGTATCAATAATAAAATTTGTCAATTTAATGATTATCTGTAGTAGTAAATTATATAAAACTTGGTACCTAAATCCTTTTTGCAGTCTGGGCATATTACAAAACATTAAGTTAGGAAAGGTCACTATTATAAATGTCACTCTTTTGTGCCGTCTCTTTTTTTCTTTCCCTATTTGTATTAGCGTACAGGATATTAAGTGAGAAGCCCATATTTTATTTAAAAATCACTAAAGAAATAAAGACTTTTTTCACGTATGCTCCTAGCCAAAGGTTTGTGTTTTTGAGTTGCCTTTTATGTACATGTAACACGTACAGATTCTGAAAATAATTTGTCCTCCCACACACACACTTGAACTTAACACATTGTATCAAATGGGGGCAAAGGCATGAAATTCATAGTGGCATAAGTCAAGAATCATCTTGTTTTTATGTTATAATTTATATAGGTTTTTAAATTCTTCACACCACACCACTCACCAAACCTTGATGGAGCTACCTACCTCAAATAAACAGAGTTTTAAATTTATTCATGAAGACAAATGCAAAAAACTTTTCTAGAAACCTGGAAGCAATGATGAATTGACTTTTGCCACAAAGTTATCAGATACCTAATTAATTTGTTTTGAATGAAAGTAATTTACCTGTTAGTATGTCATAGAGAATGGCAGAAATAATCCCCTTAGACACAATCAATCCTCATTTCTTCCAATTTCACAATCCTTTCTACAATCAGCTCAAACACCAAGTTTCTTGAATATAATTTAATTTTATTCTTTCACTGCAGTCGTACAGGTTTAGTGTAGATATTTACATTGAGTGTGTATATTTATGTAAATATGACAGTACTCATTGCCGCTACTCACATGAGAACAAAATGTTCTCCCAACAGTTCCCAATGTCTCAGCGTTCATCCTCTTATACAAAAGAGGTTTTGGTTAGAAAACAGTAAGAATAACAGCAATAAAGTTGGGGTCACCAGTCACAACAAAACTTAACAAGAAATAGAATGGTCAGCTTACTCTCATAAGATCTTGAAGAACTAACTTCCATAAATCTGTGCAAGTAAAAATTGAATGATAAATCCAAGTACAGAAAATGTTAGACAATTTTGTACAAGTTTTAAGTAATAATTCCAAATGACATACTAGAACTAGTGCCTTCAACAACTTACAATGAATAACAGCACTCTATGGGTTTGATAACAATGTATTGTCATTTTAAAGTAGTATGTATACACAGTAATAGAGTACACAGGAACAGGAAAGATATATTTATGTACAGTGAGATTGCAACAGTTAGCACTTGGCCTGAGAAGCTAGCCTTGGGACAGCTGTTGCACAAAAAGTAAGTCGCTGAGCCAAAAATTGGCTGAATCTCATACTGACTGTCCATTGACAGTGTACACTTAATGCCGAATTTCCACTCAATGCATTAAGAATACTCTATTAGGAATAGCCATTTAAAATACCTCCCAACACAACCCCACTTGCATTATTAACCTAAGGAATTATATACAAACTTTACATAAGATTTAATAGTTTACACCAATAACAAAACTTCTAAAATACTGTGAAGTGCTTAAAAATAAATCTATTTAAAATACAACAAAACAGTTTCAATGTACTATAAATTAGATGTAAAAGTTCTTTTTTAGCAAAAAGTGCTATAATTATCTTAGGTACATATAACTCAATAACAACAACAAATATCTCCTCCAACTTCAGGATACAGTACTTGCATCATGTATACTTCACAATAAAACAATTACTAGTGCAATATACAACTTTGGTTTTGAATTCACAACAAGCAACACTCATGGAATGTATACTTGCAACAAAAAAAAATAGCCAACTATGGAATAACTTACTCTTTCAAGTAGCTTTTAAATAATCGATATAGTTCACTTCATTCTTTCAATATCAAAAGTAAAATGTCAACAAATGAAAAAATCACATTAAGGTTTCCATAATTCATAATCACATTTCAGGTTGGTTGGCATAGATCACATTTCTTGTCAGATTATATCAGGCATTAACAAGCACAATTATCTAACACTATATTGTGTTGACATGATTTCTTATGTAAGTCACTTTGTTAACTTATCAACACAAAAAAAACATGATGTACATTTGTTCACATAGACTGCAACCTAACAAGAAATGCATATTAATTCATCTCACCAACATTGCTCTGCTGAAGCCACACTCACAATTTTAAACACATCGCATCACATAAGGACAAAACAGCTACGACACAACACAGAAGACAACAGACTAGACCTTTAGACTGTCACTGTTCACTAGATTCTCCTCTCTGTTTATTAAGATGAAAGAATATTGGATAAAAAGTCATTATATATATATAATATAGTACAACAACATCAACAATAACAACAACATAGTATATATGTATATATTCACAGCACAATAACGGAGGCCGAAGTGCCTCTGGGTGATTGTGACTCAGTCTGGAGCATGGCACCCCATGGCTACAGCTATGTGACTAGGCAAACACTACTTTAACAGCTATAAGCAATGCAAGACCCTCTATTACACATTTCCTTCAACAGTAACAAAGTAACCTCATGCTGCAGCAGAAGCTCCCAATAAAATAACCTATTCAAAATATATATGTGTGTATGTATTACCCTTTCAAACACATTATCAAGAACAACAGCATGGATCATACAGAGGCTTACTTGACTCTCCATCTCTACTGTGCATCTTAGCAAATAACCCTATAAATTTTGCAAATGACAAATCATAAGACACATGGCCTGTGTTGGGAAGGCTCATACTAAAAACAAACATTGGCAGCAGAAGGCGAAGGTACCAGAGTAAAAAAAACTTTTCATGATCTTGTCTATTCTTCTCAAAGAACCAAATGAAAAAGTAATTAAAAATTAACAACCAAATATCAAAAACGAGCAGTACAGATTTATGTACTACTTAATACTTGCTCTCCATCTTTTGCACACATGACAAAGCAGATAGTGATGGTTTTTTGTGCAACGTACAATGATTAAGTCCCATACTGAATTACAAATCAGTTAAACAACATTTGATTGGAAGTGTGTTCAGTACAAAGTATGCACTGCTGCCTCTCTGTCAGGGAGTTGACGCACTTTCATTGATCCATCAGCACCACAGGAAAACATTCTATGGGCACCATCCACATGCAACTGGGTGACTCCTTGACCAATGTTTTTGAAGAACGATGAACGAGCATGTTCTCCAGGGAAGGAATACAGGGCACCGTGTACAGCAAGAGCCCACACCTGCACAGAGAAACAATGAAGATGACTGATGACTCCTCAAGTGTATTCAAATGGAAAATTCTATAATTAGCACATTAAACCTGTCACTCATAGCTTTTCTGTTGTAGGTGGACATAAAAGTGAAAAAAAATTCACACCGTTAATTTCATTGCCATTTCCTCTAACTCTAAAGGTTTCAATCATCACGTTCATCATAAATTCAAAATTAATGTTGTGTTTATTCAACATTATATCATTTCACTACATTTCATTATAATTTTATTTTATGTCCTGAATATATTTTATATTTTTGAGTATTTTACATTAAATTTAATTACGGAGGCAGTATATATGTTAAGGCCTTCCTTATTTGGGCCCAAATTTTATTTTGCAAAAATTCTTACATTCCCATACACTACATACACTTTCACTATACTCTTTCTTTTAGTCACATTTACTTAAAAACAAAATTTCATCTCAACACAATGGCATTAAACAAGGTCGAATTGAATGCCAAATTTGAATCCTACGAAAGACAGGTTTTGTAGGTTTAAGACATAGTACACGTTACTGATGAAATACGTTGTATCTCAACTATAATTAAAATCGAATACACACCCTTTAAAGTACAGTGTGGTTTTAAAGTTTTCTTGTGGATACTCTCTTTTCAATGATTCTTTCTTGCAAGGGCATGATTTATGATGTTTTTAAATGCAACATAAAACTAACTGCTTTTTCCTCTTATCTACAATCAAAAGTTCACAAAAATCTTATATTAAATAAATACTTCTTTCAACAGGCTTCTTAAGGAAAACTAATAAGCAAGAGTATAAATATATGATCTTGATTTTTTTAGTTTAGTGTTCTTTACACAGACTAGACCCACCAAACAACACTGACGACACAAGACAAAATACGCTTGACAAACTACAAAAGATAGAAGAGAAGCCTTTAGGCCAAGAACACGGCCCCACTCTGATGAAATGCTGAGGAAGCGATACTGGAGTGGGCAAGGCCAAGAAGAAACGCGGTTTATGTTTTTTAGTGGGTGCGAGCCTCACACTACCTAGGAAAATGGTTACTTGGCTCCCAAGGTGTCTGGTAGAGATTTTTCACACCATCCCCAGACAAAAAAAAATTGTTATTGTTATTGTTATTTTTATAATAATAATAATAATAATAATAATTATTATTATTATTATTATTATTCACAGTAAAAACAGTTTAGAAGAAGAATGTATGAGAATGATAAATTGACTCATCAATGGAATAATGTACAGCAAGGCAACAGTAATCTAGCAATCTGCTACGATGAACTTTAGTGGTCTTATTACAAGTTCCACATTGAATTGAAAAGAACAGACTGTTATCTCAAGGATCAGAACAGACCACCACATACATACACCTTATAAACAAAATCCCCACAACCCTTATGTGATTATTGTAAATCAAATCTGTCTGTGTTAGACAGCAGAGACTATTTTACCTAGGGGAAGAAAATTTTCAAAACAATTTTAGTGTCATCAAGTTTTCAAGAGAAAGTCATTCAGAAGTATTCATATTTTTAATGACTTTTTATCACAGCTTAACACTGGATTGAACTTGACGGAAAGTGTATCTATGAAATAGCCCATACTGTCAATCATTTATGACCATGTTGTTAATATGACTTAAAATAAAATTAATTAGAAAATGGAAAAGAAAGTGGAAGAGACATTTAAGTTCAAGGTATCTGAAAAATTAATAGTTTTGAAAAAAACATTTTTATGGCACTTTTCACTAAAAGATGTGAAGTCACTTTCACAAACTTTCACGAAAACCAGAACGAAAAGAATTCAACTAGACAAATTTATCAAAAAGCAGATCTAATTCAAGAGGGATTCAATACCAAAATTAAATTCTACTCGATGCAAACTGTATTATGTGATTCTTATGTATTGTGAAAACTCGGTGGATTACCAACAACAGAAGTAAACATCTTATTAACTCAGTGTAACTAAAAAGTACAACACACTCACTTTAATATCTCCATCAGCAGAACCGGTGACAAAGAATTCCTCAGCAGGGTCAAGAGCCAAGCACTTTACAGCCGAGTCATGAGCCTGGAAGCGGTGGCGCAAAACACGCTGACGCACATCCACTATACAAACATCACCACGCTTTCCTGCAGAGATGAGAAGCTGATGCTGTGGGGCATACACCAAAGCAGATGCTCCTTGTTCATGGCATGAGAATGCTGCAAATGATATGAACGACATTCTTACTTCAATACAAACATTTTGTTTCATAATTCAGAAAAAGCCAAATCATCTTACACTTTCAACATGCAACCTACAATTGTTTTTTATTCACAAAACTTTAAAACTCAAATAAAAACAGAAGAGAACTGAAAGACACACACACGTGACACAAATTAATTCTTTATTTCTTTTGGTTCTCAACATTTTTTGTCATATAATATTCAAATGTCATTTCATGTACGATTTTTGAACGGATTCAAAATAGATATTCTTATAATAGAGGGATAGAGAATGATATATTAACAAGACTGATTCAGAATTGCTAGTGAATAGATGTAAAATTAAAATGATAATCTTTCCGATTAAAATTTCACAAGGAATTGATTCCTCATTTCTTTTTTCTCACACATCTTTTACTGACCTGCAGTACTGTACACAATATAACATGCCCATCTAGTATTCACTACAACAAAACTCTTTTATATTTAAGTCACCTATTGGCACTATGGCCGGAATATGTTGATGGCCTTGCCACTTTTGATCTGGATATTGATGTTTTTACAGACTCAAAAAGGTATATGTGTAAGAAAAATGTATTTGTGCATCAAACCCACACAATTATAATTTATATTTTTTGTCATAATTTTGTAATACTTTAAAGGGCTTATGCCCACTGGGTTTATGCATTTTTAAATAAAAAATAAAATAAATAATATCTTGCTAAATAAAAGGTTTAAATTTTTCATAACAGGAAAACTATTACTTCTTAACTCAATCCTGAATAGAGGTATAAGTTCCAGATTAATTTAAGCAGCCCTAAGCATGACCAATCTATGGAGCTTCAAAATAGTTGTAGTCAGGCTATTTTAACATTCTCATCAACTAGGCAATTTTCTAGTCTATTGGACAATTTGCAATTTTTGTTTGGACTAAATAGTAAAAATTAGTTAAAAATTTTAAAATTTCTTAGAAAGTCTCTTCAAAATTAAGGGGTCATCTCTTATTCAGAGTTGACATTTATTCATGTAAATGTGGTATTTCTGGTCCTGAAAATATCACCATAACAAAAATGTATTTCCATTTCTGATTTAGTGGTGTTCACTTTTGTATAAAATCTGCAAATACAGTAAGTCAGCCATTCTCAACAGCATGTTTATGGTTCAATGTTTACACTTCCCAACAAAAGAGTCTCTCAAGTCTCTTTCTCAAAGCCCAGAAATACAAAAGCACAAAGCCAAATTTTTGTTTCAATTTGTCCCAAGTGTTTCAATTATCCTGAGTAAGTCACACTGTTTGCTTTCCTCTATTGATGCTGTGCTAGTCACTAAGTTCTTTGGTCTTAAAAATTGAAGTAAATCATATGCTTAAAATTGTTTTTTTCTGCTAGTGAAATTACCTTCCAGGAATGCACAAAATAAGGGTTTCAATTTTTGCTGTGATATCTTGTTTAAAAATTATTGGGTGCCCCTATCCCACAGGGGCCCAATACACATGCTTAGTCAGTTAATATACTACTTCCTCAAAAATTTCAACCGTAACCTAGATTCATAATTACTATATCTAAAGAGAAAAGAGGATTAATCACCCAATGAAATATAATTTAAGATTAAATGAGATGAATGACAGTAATTTCTTTAAAAGGAAAATACGTTATTTAGCATGGAAAAAATATAAAAGGATATACATACCCTGCACAAGGGCTTTCTTCTGAGGTAATAGTGAATCCCATATGGCCAAGTTTCGGCTTTCAGAACTATGACCAGCAGATGCGATCAAACTACAAGATCCCAGAAACACAAAGTCACTTGTCAACTTGTTGTGGCATTGGTACGTCTGCAATAAAAAAACATATACACTTCTGAAATTCAAACTGCTCAATTTATAACAATGTTAATTTTTTAAGGATTGCAATCATTTCGAATTCTATACACATTTTTCCAAAGTAAACTCTTGTTCCCATTAGGCACTTGGAATCATGTTAATTGTTTTTCTAAAATATTTACGAGAGAACAAAGTTACTAAAGAAAGAGCCCCCAAAATCTAATATCCTATTCCAATCATTGTAACAATTGTTTAGATATACATTAACCTTTCAACATGAAGTGAAATAGTATGCACATCTGTAGGAATTAAGTACATAATATCATGCAGGACATTGCAATACAGTAATTATATTTACCAGATTCAATCTGTTTTGTTGTTGAAGATAACTAATAATACTTTCAAGCCATTATTTGATGCAAATTAATCATTTAATTAATTGTTGGATGCTAATTCAAAGTAAAAAGATTCTGCTTTTTAATGTCCTGCATCAATTTGAAATAAATGTAAATATGTTAATTTTTTTAAAAAAATATTGAGATTAAATTGTGAAATTTGTAATACTGATGGTTTTAATATTAAGCCGGCTCCACACATTTGGCATTTGCCAAGCAGCAAGCTACCACTCGCGCAATCCTGAACATCTGATGTGTTCGGCTAATATTTACTTCCATTGAGGTGTCCAAAAGATGAATGCTTTTTAATTAATTTTTTTGTTTGAACAGATATATAATTACTGCAAGCAATTAGATTCCTCTCTTCTTTGTCAATTTCAAAATCCAATATTAACTTTTGACATTAATATTAAATTTACAAAGATATAAGGCATACGTACGAAAAAAGGAGCTGAGCTGCTACTGCCAAACGATGCTTGCCACAGACTCACATTTCCATCTCCATCTCCAACCCCAAACTTATTGCCATGTTCACTGAATCGTACCCGAGTTACTTTGGCAAATGTGCCTGGAGGTCTGGGCACAGCTACTGGTTGGGTGGCATTCCACTCCCACATCTGTACAGAACCATCTTGCGCACCAGTCAAGTCTGCAACAAAATGAGGTAATAAATTTTAAAACGAGTAATTCTTCTACTTAAAAGTTGATGGTCTTACACAACATGCAACAGCCATGCATGTTGATCTCATGCAAAGACACTATTTCTCCTATCTGTTTCATATTGAGGAGTAAGGGCCATCAAATAAAGAAGGAAGATGTGAAGAAATAAAGGAAGTCATCTCCATCAACTTAGTAATAGGAAGTTGTTCCAAAGAAAGCAAATATAGTATGCAATCTCATGCTCACAATGCTTTTAACCCATGTCGTTCATAGCCAAAATTCAATTGCAATGCTTGGCATTTAATCTTGAGTTATCTGTCTGAGAACTGTAAACTAACTGAATACAACTGTTTCAATACAGTACATTCTGTCATACACTTATTTCATTGCTCCTATTCTCTTACAAGTAAAAATGTCATCTCTACTTAAATATTCAGAATACAGGCATCTGATTATACTACAATTTATTGAATTTTCAAAATAATAATACCGAGAGAACAAAAATATAAATTTTAAATCATGTGTTTGATCTACTTAATAAAATTAATTATTTCTTTTTCAAATGGGACATTGGAATTGTGGATCATAAAAAGGCAAAGATCACTCTCTGCCTCAACAAGGTTTAAGAGCGAACAGGAGCCAAAATCCAAGATTTGGCTCCTGTCAAATCCCTGTCCTGTCCCTCCCTTCAAATGTAACTTTTACAGAGTAAAATGTTTAGAGTAAAATAATAATAATAATAATAAAAATTCTGTAACAACTAAAAAGTAAAAATCACAAATATAAAATGTGAAATCTAGTTAATTTGGGATGGGATAAATCGAATCATTTGAAATTCTTATTTTAAGCAAAGTAATGCTGACTAAATTTGTTTCAGAAAGCGACAAGTCAATTTTTTTCAAGAAAATGAAAGTGACAATTTGCAACTGACTAAAAGAATTAGCATAAAGATTGTTATTATTCCAAACAATGTAAAAAATTAAATATTTCCATAAAAGATGCATGCTGAAGTCGTGCAGACAGCATAATGTTAACTATTAATTTAGAATTTGCACACTGTATTAGTGAGAGCATATTCTGTTCACCATATTACAAATTCATTTCACAGAATGTAATGACCAAAATTACTACTAATATGGCTTCTATATAATCTTGATGACTAATAATTAAATTCTATACGTCTATAATCTATTCTATAAATATTGAAACAATACTGTTTTTAAAGCTAATTGAATTTATTCAGCGAGCTTATGAAATGCCTGCTTTGTGCGTTTCAGTATTCAATAAAGAATCTTTGGGCATATTGATGGGTAGGTTGACTAACTACCCATTTCAAAACACAAATTATTAATATCAAATATTTTTGAAAACTAAATTATGATTATTAAAACCCCTCTTCCCCTATTTGTTGAAAGTTTCAGTTTATTTTCCTTCTATTATATTGCAAGGCAAATCATGCAAATAGTCACGTAGTACATTGTAGCACAATACTGGGAATTGACTAATCAATCGTGAAACTGTCTTTAAGTCATAGGAAATTCCAGTAATAAGATTCATAAGAAGAAATTTAAAATGAAAATTTCTTAACATACAAACATACTTCTATATCCTGAGTTTTTGAAGGTACCTTCATATTACGGGAACAGGCATGACTTATTACATGCAATATTTATAAAAGTTTCATAAAATGGTAAATAAATGTTTAGCTTACACATTGCCATGAATGGATGAGAGCACACTCTGCGGATGCCATCCACACGGTGTTTCTGTACCTAAAAGCCAAAATATGTTTAATGGAATATTTCATTTGGAAAATATGAATTATCAGGAAAAATTGTGCAATCTTGTGAAAAAATTAGAAAAGTTCCATGTTTTAATAAACAAGAGACTAAGTTTACACACAATCATAAAGTGGTTACAGACTTAACTCTCAAAACAGTTAATGTTGTTCAAGAACATCTAGGAAATAACAAAAAGAATGAAAACAAAAATACCAGGTGAACATACAACCATAAAGGTGCAATATACAGAAGAGTATCCTCTTAAAATGGAAAACACATAACAAAACAATGCTATTGGCATTACAAATAAAATTTCAATTGGATTAAATAACCAGCTGATAAGAAATTCAAATGGAAAACCAAAGAAATACATCACATTTAGTGCTCATTTTTTCCAATGGCACTGATAATTTTTCAAGCAAAGAGAATGGGAAAAGGGGAACATAAAAATAAGTATGAAACCATAAAGCTGAATTAGAAAGCAATAAAGAGAAATTAGCAAACAAGCATAAAGCATGCCCAACAGAGAGACCTCACAATATTACATACAATGTCACAAGTTATTTATTCTCAAAGTCTATTGCTTTTTCTTTTTTACATTCATTCTCAATGTAATATAAAATGAAACATTCATTACCTCATTGTAATTGCATACAACCTATTATTGCTGCACTCTGATAATCCCACAATATTGAAGTTGGAATTATCAAGCTGATGTGCTTCAAAGTAGAGGACACAAAATTATTTTGAAGCAATTAGAAAACTTCAACATATTCTGTTCTCTTTAAATTTACTTTACATAAATAGGGAATTAGGTTGTTTAACTGAAAAAACAAAGTAATTTCACAATTTTTTTTTTCACCAAACTTCAAACAAATTGTCCAGGAAATCTGTCTCTTCCAAGAAGAATAAAGGCAAAATCTTAAAATGAAGTTGTTTTTTTCTCTAAGATGAAACTCCCAAAAAACAGTACATAAGGCAAATCATAACTTCTCACTGACATAAATGAAGATTTCATCATAATATGATTTTATTTGAGCATGAGAATATTCACTTAAAAACCTATCCCGCATGACAAGCTAAAAAATATTTGTCATCGAATAACTTTGAAATAAATAGTGCTAAATCAAAATTTAAAACAAAGTGTTTTCAGAAATATCAAACAAAATATTTACAGCCAAAATAAAGTCATCATTTTGCAATAAAAAATAAATATTGTGATTGAGATCGATGTTCATATTTGTCAATGCTAACTGTTAATCACCTACAAAACGTAAATTGATCTTATGAACCCTTCATCAATAGAGTTCAAAGGAAAAACAAAGGAAAATTGTGAGGTCTCACTGCTTTGAGGGCAAGTGGACGCTGCGTGGCGGGTCCTCACCGGCTTGAGCAGGTGGCGGCTACGCTCGATGACAAACTGACAGAAGCGCGGGTCGTGACACCCCGGAAAGCTGAGCCCTTTCATCTGGGCACAAGTGGGCAGCACAGACAGACAGACACATATCAGCCACAGAGCCCTCATAAAGGGTGAGACCCAGGACTTACCAGACACACAATTCTCTAACGAGAGTAGAAGACATCATCCAGAATTGAATACATCCAAAAAAACATTTTATGTTAATTCCAGACCTCCCATCAAAACACAAGATCATTAAGTCTATACAATAAACAAAGCAATAAGAAACAAATTTTTATTAAATGGCCAATAAATCCCATGATACCAGCTGGCATTTTTTACACTTGAAAATGTAAAGGACTTGTTATTTTAAATGAAGACTCAATAGGACATTGTGATGCAGTTTGTCAGCTTCTAATGTTAGTATAGCAGCCAGATAAACTGGATACAACAGGCAAATGAAAATATGGTGCTCCTTAAGTGACAAAAGAAATGTTTACAAATTGCATTTGCACCACTGATTGTTAGCAAGTGAAAAATGTGCATAATTGACAGAACTACATATAGCGTATGGCTGTATAAAGTCACATTTAATGAAAGCACATACAGTGTATTTTTGTCAATAAAAAGCATATTAAAATGACCAACAGCTTGCCATTTTATTCTTTAAAATTAATTTGCAGAGAGAGATAAAGCATTCCATAAACTCTCTTCTAAATGTTAACAACATAAGAAAATAAATATTTCTCTTAACTCCACATATAACATTCTTTTCACCAATAATTGAATACGAGAAGAATCTTATTAGACTGCAGTAAAAAGCTCAGATTTTAGTTTTACTGAAGAAATAACTGCAAGAATAACAATTACTGGACTAACTAAACTTGCTTAATTTATAATTGCATTTAAAATAAAAAAGTAAAATTTTAACATTATTCCCCAGGAGAGAGCACAGCAACAAAACTGTAACAAAAATGTACCACAATTTCCAGAATAAATTGTATGTGCTTGAGTCAAGCCATACTCATGACCTATTTTGGGAAGAGAACTGGCTGTAAACGGCAGTTTTTGAAACACATAAAATGTACTTGACCACAAAGACTAGTACAACCATTACATTCCCATTAAAAAAAGCATTCAATTTTGTTTTAAAATATTTAAAAATTTATTTAAAGGAAAAGCACAAACAAAATAAATTGATGATTAAATGTCATTTACAATGTATTCCAGCGAGTATTGTAGACTATTTTTAGACTGATATTTTTGTACTCCTTGGAAGACACTCTTAAAAGAGCCAAACAAGTTAAAATCAGCAAGTCAACCAACATCAATATTCACTTACATATAGGCACCTCTCATTAGTGTAAAAGGAAATTGCTTTTATAAATTTTCAAGAAAGATTGTTATTTGAAAAAATTAACATTATTTTTTATATGCCTTGATACTCAATGATTCCTCATCCCTTAAGCAACTGCATGTGAAATTTTAACATCAATAAGCACATGGGATATCTGCAAAACCCAACCCAAAATTTAAATATTACCACATGGAATATAATGTGTCAAAATAATAATTCAGTTGGAAAAAAGGATAGCTAAGACAATCTTATTGCCTAATTTTTAAGTTATTCATTTCATTTAAAATTCAAATGTATTTGGTAAGAATTGGTGAAAGTTTATACATAAATAGTACAGTGTAAGGAAACTTTCTAACATTAATTTGTTTTTATTATTTAATATTAAAATCAATTTCAATACATGTGTTCAATAGCACAATTGAATTTTACAAAAATAACTCAAGAGTGAAAAGACAAAAGGGAATGCCTTCCTCAAAAGTTATTCAACTTTGCAAACGACACAAGTTTTCTCTAGAGATTTGGTATTTACGAAGCTAAGGTGTTTGAGACACTGCACATGACTGCTTAAAGCTTTTTTAAGAATAAAAAACAGTTGACTCCAGTTGTAGTGAACTTCTGGGGACTAACATTTTTTGTTCACATCACAGGTTCATTACATCCAATGATGTAAAAATTAAATATAATTTCCTGAAAATTATTAATTTTATTAACATAAAGATATAGAAAAATACATTAACTGCATGAAGATATTATTATTATTATTATTATTATTATTATTATTATTTAAAAAAAAGAAAAACAAACAAACAATTATTTTCAATTGTACACTTTTTATTGGTAATTTCTCTAGATTCTTCTAACGAGTTCGTGCCCTTTTCATTCTTGATTCTGTATTGTCCATGTCTCTAAGAATTGTAATAGTCTTGATACCATTCAATGCCTCTTGCACTGTTGGAACACCATCCTGCCCAAAGGCCCTTTTACTCACCTAATAACATTCAAGATCTTTGGTATAAGTGGCTAATGAAACAGCTTTTCTGTGAGGTGCAGTGGGTGTCACCAGGTTGTGGGGCGGTGGCAGACGCATGCTTCCTATCGCCTTCATAGAACACCATGCACTTTATCCTGCGGAATCTCAAGTAACATCACGCTTGAAACTGAAGCAAGCAGCCACAGATTGCCGCCAGTTGTAGCCCAAACATGATACAGCCTTTGTTTTCGCAGTGAAACTGTGTGGCACATGGTCATCAGTAAGGTCCTTATTCCAGGTCTGCTACCTCCACCTCAGGAAGACTTCTTTGAACATGACCATTGGCCGAATATATTTTTTCGAAGTTGCCTAGTGTTGGAATTTGTGGCACTGAAGCAATTTATTTTTCCAGTTGGGAATTAATTTCCAGGACATTGTATTTTTTACATTCACTCTAGTCAACGTTCAGAGTTTGCTATAAAAGAACCTTCTTGTGCTTATTTGTAATGTAAGTGAAATAGGACAGGTGACTTATGTTCACTATAACCGAGAGTTCACTGTATCCGGGTTCACTATAACCAGTCGACTGTACAGTAAAACTTACCCAATACCTAATCTCAAGGGATCAAATTATTTTTCTGCATTAGACAAGAATGCACATTACACAATGTAATTCAGTAGAATTTATGTTTGCAAGGTCCACAGTTATTCATTGGGCAGATTTCAGTATTACATATATGCTGCATTGAGCAAATTTTACTGTATAAATTATACTTCATTTTTGCACTAAAAATGTACATTGAAACACGAGAAGAAAATAGTGTATATTGTGAACATTCTAAAAGAACATTTCTTAAAATTTCATAAAACAAATATAAATGTAATGTTTATAGATTATTTAGTTCATCGTCTCAATGTGTTTACAAATTTTATAACCATTTTACTTCTAAATTGTTTGTGAAGCTTTGCACTTAGTCATTTGGACAGGTCAGCAATACTATGTCAGAAATGAAGGTCTTAGAAAAGGTGGAAATAACCATTGTTTAAATAAAATTTCAAACTCAGCTTTGAAATTTTTGTGTAGTCATGAAAACTATGAGAAGACAATTTCTGAAATTCAATTCTTACACCTGAATTGAAAAACCCTAAGCAGAACAACTTGTTCTAACAAAATAAATTCGTACACAATTATTGAAAAGTCTTAATTATAAGGAATGAATGAAGAAGAACAGTCTTAAATATAAGGAATAATTAAAGAATGTCTCAGAAAATCTCATTTTCTAAAATTTTTGTTCATTTTAACTCCAGAATTTCACTTACAAAAGAAATAGTACTACTTAAAAAGGAGTTATAAAACTGAAGAGCCAAATTCATTAAAGCTTTCCTGGTCTTCCTTAGTATGTATTTTTATTGGTAAATAGGAATAAATTTCCCTATTTAGTGCAATTTCACATCCTGGAACGGAGTTTTTGAACATTTATGACAGAAGATGAGATTCAATTTGGCTTTTAAGGAAAACAATACACACTGCAGGGATCACTGAGCTCTCATTGGTGTTCAGTTTAAATTGCATAACATTAGAAAAAGCAATTAAAATAGGCAGCTAGCAATGACTGTCGCTGAAATTAATGGGCTTCATTAGGAGCAAGCATTGGTTTGGTTGAGTTGCCAAAGAGATTAGATGTGGCTGCAGAAACAGCAGTTTGATATTACTAGGAAATGGATTTCCATGCGACTACACGTTTTTACAGGAACTAGTTAGCTGCATTCAATAATATTTTCTAGTTACAAGACATTCTGAATGAATTAGCACTAATTTTATTTCACGTGTTTTTAAATATTTTGGTGTGATTACATATTTTTACATATTTTACCTATTGCTCTATATTCCTTTACATTTTAATACATTTATACGTCAAAACCGAACATTTCCAATGCGCATTGCAATATATGTTACGGAATCACCCTTCTTACAAATCAGATGTAGTGCTGCTGTGCTCTATGAACACCATATCTTCACCATGAATTGTCAAACTTACCCTGCCCCTGCTTACTGCTTACTCAAAGTCAAAGATAGGCGGATTTTTCTGAACAAAAGTAATTTCAACCACGTGCTTGATCATGTTTCAAACAGCACATTCGTTACTCATTTGAAAACTAACAAATATTTTTTATAAAAAATCGTCTTACCGTGATATTTGATTGGGGGGGAGATGGAGAAGAAGAAAAAGAAGAAAAAGAAGAAAAAGAAGAAAAAGAAGAAAAAGAAGAAAAAAGAAGAAGAAAAAGAAAAAGAAAAAGAAGAAGAAGAAGAAAAAGAAGAAGAAGAAGAAGAAAAAGAAGAAAAAGAAGAAGAAGAAGAAAAAGAAGAAAAAGAAGAAAAAGAAGAAGAAGAAGAAGAAAAAGAAGAAAAAGAAGAAAAAGAAGAAAAAGAAGAAGAAAAAGAAGAAAAAGAAGAAAAAGAAGAAAAAGAAGAAAAAGAAGAAGAAGAAGAAGAAGAAGAAAAAGAAGAAGAAAAAGAAAAAGAAAAAGAAGAAGAAAAAGAAAAAGAAAAAGAAGAAGAAAAAGAAGAAAAAGAAGAAGAAAAAGAAGAAGAAAAAGAAAAAGAAAAAGAAGAAGAAAAAGAAGAAGAAAAAGAAGAAGAAGAAGAAGAAGAAGAAAAAGAAGAAGAAAAAGAAAAAGAAGAAGAAGAAAAAGAAGAAGAAAAAGAAGAA
>BLKR01008074.1:0-26451 GCA_011170035.1 Teleogryllus occipitalis
CCGCTCTAGCCCCCTCGCCGCCCTCGCCGCCCTAGCCGCCCGCCCCCCTCACCGCCCTCGACATCTCGCCGCCCGCACCGCCCTCGTCACCCTCTCCTCCCTCGCCGCCCTGCCTCGCCGCCCTCACCGTCCGCGTCGCTGTCACCGTCGCCCTGCCACCGCCCGGGATGTGGGCACAGCCGCGTCGTTGGCAGCCCTGACACAAGCGGTAATACCCTTCGGCACCGAGCAAAGTGGCATGAGGCGACCACACTGATGGGGCAGTCAATATGCATGGACGTGGTATTGAGGAATATTTGGAAACATGAGCAGCGGGGATATTCCATCGCAGATATTAATATGAAAACAGAGAGCATGCATAATGTTTCGTTGGTTATCAAATATGTAGGTTGAAACGCTGGTCACATTCCCACTGTAGCCCATCGATGCAACTATCAATATACAATGCTGTTTAATATAAAAGTAGTTAATACTCATTGAATATCTTGCATTAAATAACATACTCTGATGAAGAGGTAAAAGTTGTCACGTCAGTAATCTATTCTCCAATTTTGAAAATGTTGGGACTTTTTGTAAAAATCCTCAAAAATTAAATATCTCTTTCAAATTCGTGGGGCTTCATGTTCGGCGAGATCGATTGGGGTGGGTCGATTTTGGAGAAAATCATCTGAACGTTTAGGCGCTAGTGTTGACTATAGACGGACACACAGACACATTTTGTTGTAAACCAA
The DNA here is from genome assembly GCA_011170035.1 of Teleogryllus occipitalis. Taxonomy (NCBI): domain Eukaryota; kingdom Metazoa; phylum Arthropoda; class Insecta; order Orthoptera; family Gryllidae; genus Teleogryllus; species Teleogryllus occipitalis. The sequence goes on from BLKR01008074.1 coordinate 732, forward strand.
TTTTTCTATATCAAGAACCCGCAATACCTGGATCTGACTGCACTACCTATTAGAGGAAGTAGTTTATTACAAATTATAACAACACATATTCACTGTTTCGGTATCAGGGGCCTCTAAAAATAATTGTTCTATCAAAAAATGCAGTTTTCTGGTGCAACATTACAATACTTTCTATATACTACGCGTGTGGTGTAAGAGAAAGAATAAAAAGAAGTAATAACGCTTCCTTTCCACAACGAGTAATCCTTTGCAGAGTAAAAAACTGCGTTTAATTATATTGTGACATACCAATATGTCACTGAATATTGTGCAATATTTATTTTAAATGGCGTAAATTAAAGAGGATAAATTATGTGAATATGCTAGCATAGCAACGGTAAGCGAGCCGTCGTCAAGGTCAACATATTCATGCAGTGACAATCGCGGAGACGGCTAGCTAATTCTATATAGAATTCTGGGATTGGCCGAAAAAGCAGTGACAGTCGTGAAGACGGCTAGTTCGTTTTGCAAGAAATTTAGAGATTGGCTAGGTACGAAAGTACATCAAATGTTATCTGCAAATAAACAATCGAATTTATGAACCGAGTTTTGCAGGGCTGAAAGAATACGAGAGACATTCATTCTGACTGATGCCGTGCTCATGAACGGATCGTGCTCCAATTAATGTTAGGAGTTTTTTTTCTTTGGGGACTTGTAAACATTTACTAGGGAATGGATATTGAGAGAACATCAAAATTGGAACTCTAAGTGTGACAGTGGAGCTTAAAATATTTCATGTGAACGAGTTGGAGGGACATTGAGGGCTTGGGCGAAGTTGTCAGTGATTGGACTGGAATATTAGCAGCAAATAGTTTATTGATTTGATGAACGGTGATTGAAGTGAGCTTCCGAGAAAAGAAGAGAGAAGATGGTGTCTGGACCTGAGGACAGCGGCGTCGAAGATGGATAAAGATGGCCGAAAAAGCGCGCGAAGACATAAGGTTGGAACGGTCATGACAAACATTTAATTTTATATTGGGAAAAGTTATACAATACCAAAATTGTTTTAAATTGTTAATAAATTTCCATGTTTTCGTGAAATGAATATATGATTTTTCATTGAGCCAATTCTAGCAATAAAGTAGCAAGATAGATAGATATTTCCTTTTCAGATTCCTCGACCGAGTTTGTTTGAGTATAAATTGCAGTTTATTTCAAAATGGCGCACCAACTGGGGTCGATTTTTTCAGTTTAAAATCAGTCAAATTATTTCAATATGAAATTATGAAATTTTGTGAAAGTATCTGTGGTAATTTAAATAGGCTAGATATAAATAAATCATTACGTCCTTCAAATGTAACTTTTCTGGAGAAGTACTCACGAAACTATTTTGTATCCTTATCTGAATATACCAGTTCAATTTCGGAGGAATACATTTCTCTCCAAAAAGTTGATATCCTGACATGAAGGTTTGTTTATTCTGGAAACAAAATTTGGGGTTCGGAAGTAAGGAGTGTGCCTAGATAAATTACTCATTTTGCGAGTTAGGTTTTCTCTCTCGATCTACTCGTAGAACTTGTTGCATGTGTTTTTATTCTTTTCTGTAAAGAAAACGATGATTTTTGAATGCCATATCATTTTTCTTTTGGAGTTTTAAAAGTTTCGTTTCTTTAGGGTTGATGTATTTATTCCTTGTCTATCACACGCTCAAAATTTCATTCATCGCAATTCAATTAAGTACGTAAGAGTGAAATTAATTTATTGACAGTGAAATACTTAGATTATTATTCCGCTACTGAAGTTGATAATGTAATCTGTAGAAATCACATCAGTTTCCAATGAAGGCGAAAGCATGGCTTGGGTTTATTTCAGCGTATGCTACTTCTCTGAATTACTTCCTTATTGTAATTTCTCTAAAAACCTTAGACATCAACGAATTAGAAGATTCGCACTTATTTGGCCATTTCATTTATGAACATATTAAAAAGAAATAATTCTGAAGTTCTGAGAACTTCAAAAAGGCATTTGTTTCTCACATTCTGATGCAAGGACGTTGGGATTAAATAGTTTTCGATAAAAAAAATGTGGCTTCTAGCACTCTGTATTTATTGGTTTAGTGGTGAGTTGTAGTTGACATTTACATAATCGAAATGATTGAAGGCGTTGTCATTGTCAACAATATTATTTATTTCAATAAGAGCAGCTTTCGATGGCTTAGCCATCATCATCAGTTTTCTGCTGTCTGGAAGGTGACTTTTTGTGACTTCCAGACAGCAGAAAACTGATGAATTCAATCATTTTCGATTTCTCTGTATTTATCCGAATTGTAGCCAAGTTCCTGTTTGTACCCTGAATAATTTTTTGCAGCACGCGAATGTGAACATATCAATAACTAGCGGAGATCTTACATAAATGGCCAGGCTTACAATGAAATCACTACGATAATTGATACATTTCTGGATGCAGTAATTATGGAATAACATCGCAGTTGAAATAACAACAAATTTCTCAAATCTTGTTTGCTGGTCAAAAGATGGCAAAATTGTATGTTTCATTAACGAATGGTTACTTGAAATTGAAACACGAACTTTGGCTACGATCAAACAAGAGAAACTACAACAATAATCTAGTATCTTCTCTCACATTATTGAGATACTGTAGGAAATAACGAGTTGGAGAAAAATGAAGCCGTCATTTTTGCAAAAGATACTTGTAATTCATAAAATTCGGAGGAAGATTCGAACTAGTGATTAGTTCTTTTTTAAAATACAATCCTTAATTAGTAGCATGAATTCTTAATTGCAGTTGGGATCAAAATATATCGTAATAATAGGAGGTGAAATGGAGGACAAATACGGTATGAATGTTTGGGACGTAGGGAGGATTAAATATCATTTTATAACGGCAGCAGGTAACAAATTACTGACGATTGATAGCGTGCTAGCAGCCGCTTACTGAACGGTCTGAGCGCGTCACCGTTTTAATTTGCTAACTTCTCTATTGCCACGCGCTCGTACGTCATTTGACTCTCATTAGCGAGAACGTGGTGAAAGTCGTTTCATTTCATTCCCATTTAATTTATTGTTAATGAGATTACGATGGTCTGTTCGCATACCATTGCAAGTGCGGTCGATACGTATTGCCGCTCCGAAACTTGTCAGAATTTAGTTACACTTTCGGTTTTGATTGGTCTTCTTTAGCTATTTACGTCTTTATTAAAGCAACAACCTCGAAATATTCTACATGTCGAGAAAAGCGATGTTTATTTGTTCCTAACAATTGACTCTTAATTGTTTTCTTCTTTCTAATGATAAATGCTAACTTCTTAAGGCTGTAAACTAGAAATTGTGATTTCAAATGGAAAATTATGTGACAGATTGTCTCGTACGTATGAGAGCTGCAAGGCCACACTTTAATTATCATGCGTATTATTCTGGATTTTCTGTAGAAGAGATTACCTTCAACAATGATTAATTGAAGTTACATTTTCTGGAAGGTATAAATATACACCCTGGTGAAAATTATAAGCTTTTTAATGTCAAGTGCACAAAACTTTGGCTTCCTTTTCATTTCAACTCTAGAGAGATTATTCGTTAACAAATGTTATATCCACAATCCAATTTTTCCAAAATGTATTTCCATTAAAAAATAACTACATTCAAATGACTCGATTAAATGGATGTAGTTAGTGTTTGACGCTTTCTACTTCATATCTTCAATGATTTATTATTATCCAACAACGTACCACATCCAAGCGACTGAAATTCTTTATTGTCCCCAAAATTTTTCATCGTAATGTTTAAAACATCAAAAACCAGTTGTGGAAGTTTTGATTGAGGAGTGCTACAGGAACAGGTAGATTTGTATTTACTTTTCTCCTACATTTAATGTAGAGCAGAAGGTTTTGGGAGGGAGAACAAAGAGATCGTATGATGGCTCTCTTGTCTTTGCCAAGCTAACCAAAGTTTAGAATTATTTGGATATCGCTCTGGAGAAAATAATCGAGTACCATTTTGGAATGCTCTTTAGTCTTGCATCGTGAGTGCGTGTAGTCTTAGGGCCTCTTCTTATCTCTTATATCTCTTAGGGCGGGACTAGAGATGTACTTGTCATTCGATTGGACGAATCAGAATCACGTGTACACGCATGGTGCTGAAAGGGAAATGAACTGACTGCTGAACATAATCGAGTCATTGAGATGGAAAATCATGTCACAAAAATTTGAATATTATTTTATTGGCGAATAATATAGGAAGAAATTGAGTAAGGGGTACATAAAATAAAAAAAAAACATACAAAATATGTTTATGAAGTTGTACATTTTTATTACGTAATATGATATTTAAATCATTAGTTATGTAATTTCTTTTACTTTGCATAGTACAAATCTTGGCGTGGCGCCTCCGTCAGATATTTTTATTTTAAATATTTCAGTTCGTAATTGACAACTTCATAATAAGAAACAAATTGTAAACAGTAATGTAGTTGCTTGACTTGTACTTTACTGGCATATAAAGTTACGTGAAAAAGTATCGATAGAAATGCTTTTTCTAAAAAAATTGTAAATTATAAATTTATGTTAAATTCGAACGACAACGTAATGATTTATATTTTTCTGGAAATACAGTGTAGTAGTTCACCTCATTTCACTACTGAAGGTGCTCTAAAAACCCTAAATATTACTTTTTTTCTAGAATACTTCCAGAATATTCTAGAAGAATGTGTCTATAAAATATAAACTGATACCAATTGGCTCGTCTTAATGTGAGGAATCGAATTGATCACCTATACAGGTTAAGCATGTAATAGACCCTACCGTAGATAGATAAGCTGTCATAAATACGACGCAGAAAGGAGAGGAACTTTACCTTGAGGAAGGCGGCAGGGGTTGGTCACGATCTCGAGAGAAATGTCAGACAAATTGAACCCTATGTCCAATTGTTAAGTTACCCTATTTGTGTATTCCTTTTAGTTCCTCAATTACTTTTTACTTTACTAAACTATTCTTCAATGAGGTATTTCAATGGCAATTTCTGGCAACCTTGCGTAAACAAAATAGCAAAGATTTATCGTACACTCTGATCTGGCTTTAAAATATCTTTTGATATATTCCACTGTAGTCTCAGATATATTTCTTCAGCTAAGAATTTGCTGAATTTGCACTTTTTTTCAGAATTCATTTAGAAATATTCTAAAAGATGTTGTAAAATGTAAAGTGAAACTTCGCATGCCTTGAATGTCGGTCGGCAAAGACACTTAACTAATTGTAGGATGTGAACAAGAAACTTACTTTTTGATCACTCGTTGATTTAAGTGCAGTCCTGTGCAAAGTTTCTGAAACTAACCAGTTATTTTCGTTTTCACAATTTTTAATGAAATAATCTTGGGAAACCGTTGTCACACATAAGCGTTTATTATTTACTCGAATAGTTATGGGTGATCCAAAAGGAGGAGCATGGAAACGCAAGGAAACTAGGGAATAAAAGTCACTCGAAAACTTGTTGGTACGAGACAGAAATGAAACGATCAAAAAGAACGACAGCTGTTACGGCAGCCTGACAAAAGAAGGTGAGGAAATGAAAATCTTCAGTTGGAGCGAAGGGTCGGAAACGAACCGAAATAAATAAGCGCTAATCAACTAGAGTACTCTTCAGAGCCAAACGGATACAAACAAAACTCTACGTCCTCGAGGGAAAAAAAACATGCCGTAACGCGACAGAAACAACAGCGGAGAAGCATTTGTAAATCGATCATATTAAGAGATGATGGACGAGCTGACAGGAAATGGAGCATGGAAAAAGAGAACAGGAATCACGCAGAGGGGAGGTGAGAAAAGACCCACCGCGGAGGCAGGGCTGTGCAAAATATTGCAGCGACAAAAAGGTCCAGACCCCGTCTACGTGTATATATCTTTTCTTATAGAGGACGTAAGATCACAGTTCCTGGTTCTATCTACAGAGGTATATAAGGGGCTTCTCTCGAAAATGCAGCTGCAAAAACCAAAGAGTTTAGCTCAGAGACATCATTGCCGCTGGCTAATTCAACGACACGTTAAAGACAGCATTCGATGCTTCCTTCCCACTCTCCTCTTCTTTCTAATATTCTCGATTCTTGCCTCTGATCTACGTAGGACGTCATCAGTAATCGGGGACGTGCCTGGAATAGTGGAATAAATACATCAAAAAGGAATTATCATAAAATTATAATTCAGTAAGGGAAAGTTAAATCGATTAGTGTAATGGATCATGAAAGGAACTCCATCAAGTCGAAACTTATTTAGAATCATCATTATTAGCCTAATTAAGTTTAGAACGTTGTTACATCTTCACGCATTTTATCAATTATTTTCGATTTTCTGTTAAAAGAGCGATTTTTGTGTTGAAGAGCAAGTCTAATGACCTCTTTTTTACAAATTCATGGGAATGCAACTTACCGAGCTGTATTCTGCTTTGACTTTTCCTTTGTATGACTTTTTTCTACATTTTCCCCATCTCATCCAACTATGTAACAGAGAAACTGCAAAATGCATTGCGAACGTTCAGTGAGAACGTTTGGTTCTTGTACGCGATATTCAAAGTGATATCCCTGCAGCTTTTGGTTAGAATAATAATTCAAGCAACGAGATCGGGCCGAGATCTAGGAATAGCCGAGAATCAGAAAAGTCCAAGATGTAGGGAGGACCGAGAACTGGGGAAGGGCCGAGAACGAGGAAGAGTCAACAATGGTCAAGGACCAAAACCAGGAAGGTCCGAAAAGTAGGAAGGGCCGAGATCTAGGAATAGCCGAGAATCAGAAAAGTCCAAGATGTAGGGAGGACCGAGAACTGGGGAAGAGCCGAGATCTAAAGAGGGCTGAGATCTAGGGTGGACCGAGAACAAACAAGGACCGAGATATAGGGAGGACCAAGAACTAGGAATGACCGAAAAGTAGGGAGGGCCGTGAACTAGGAAGGGCCGACGAGCAGGAAGGGCCGTCAGTCAGGAAGGGCCAAGATGTAAGGAAGGCCACCGAGAACTAGGAAAGGCCGAGATCTAGGGAGGGCTGAGCACTAGTAAGGGCGGAGATCTAGATAGGGCCGAGATCTAGGGAGAGACGAGAACTAGGAAGCTCCTAAAACTAGAAATGAGCGAGAACTACAAAGGACCAAGAAGTAGCGAGGGCCAAGAACTAGGAAGGGCCGGGTACCAGAAAGGGTCAAGATCTAGGGAGGGTCCAGAACTAGGAAGGCCCGAGATCAAGGGAGGGCCGAGATCTAGAGAAAAACGTGAACTAGGAAGCTCCGAAAACTAGAAATGAGCAAGAATGAGGAAGGGCCAAGATGTATAGCGAGGACCGAGCACTAGGAAGGACCGGGAACCAGAAAGGGTCAAGATCTAGGGAGGGTCCAGAACCAGGAAGGGCCGAGATCTAGGAAGGGCTACCGAGAACTAGGAAGGCCCGAGATCTAGGGAGGGCCGAGATCTAGGGAGGAACATGAACTAGGAAGCTCCGAAAACTAGAAATGAGCAAGAATGAGGAAGGAACAAGGTGCAGCGAGGGCCGAGAACTAGGAAGGGCTGGGAACCAGAATGGGCCAAGATGTATAGTGAGAACTAGGAAGGGCCGGTAACCAAAAAGGGCCAAGATCTAGGGAGGTTCGAGCACTAGGAAGAGCCGATATCTAGAGAGGACCGAGAACTAGTAAAGCCAGAAAACTAGGCAAGGCCGCCAACGACGAAGGGCCAAGCCCGCGAGCGGGATTGCGAACGTGTCCAGAGCGACAAGGAGCCGACGGCGCCGGGCGCGGGCGAGGCCGGAGGGCGTGGCCGACGATGAGGGTGGCGGGGAGCGGCGGCGTCGCAACTCCCGGAGGGTTCGGGATCAAAGGCCGTCGCAGGGCGCCCGCAGCGCCCCCTCCACTCCCTCCCTCCTCCTCCCGCCCTTCGATCCCCCTCCGTGGAGGGCGCAGATCTCGTGCCCCACGGGCCCTCCTCGGCCGAGGAGAAATTACGGCGTGCTGGCGATGGGTCAGGGGCCACTGCAAATCCCCGCGTCCTCTCGACATGGCAGACCACGCTGATGACTATATATCGTGTTTATAATCGTCAGAAATGAGAGATATTTCGTTAAAATTATTGGTAAAAATAAACAAATTATTTTATTCAGTTTTATATCATAAGAGGTGATAAAAGCAATCTTGAAAGTTCCGATGTCCGATTATTTTATTCAATTTTATATCACAAGCGGTGATAAAAGTAATCTTGAAATTTCCGATGTCCGAGCTAATACATTATGTTTTTGTGCAGTTTGGCATTGGTTTTTACCTTCTTGCTTAAGTTCATAAGAAGAGAATATATTGTAATCGTGCGCTAGTAATCGGCAATTTTTCGACAGAAAACTCTTATTGCCAGGCCCTATGGGATAAATCTTCTTCCTATACGTAGTAAAATATTTCCTCCAACACATTGTGCAGTCAGAAACCATGTTGTCTGGTTACTTGGTACCAAAACATCGATTGACGTCAATACGTGTATCTTAAAGTTCATATAAAGTAGCCTGCCCGCGAAAATCAAAATATCAGTTTCAAACTCAGGGGGCTCTTTATAAATCGATTGGGGGAATTTGAAGAATTTTTGCTATTGGAGAAAATCTGCTCAACGATTTAGAAGTTATGCCGACAATCCATTTTTCGGTGTTAAGGACCCAGAAAACGAATTCTGTCTGCCAAACGTAATAGAGAAAGTAATTTACTGCAAATAAGAATACGATTTATCCACTTTTTCGTTAAAAGGGCCCAGCAATAAGAGTTTTATTTTATCCCAGATTATCAGCATGAGATTACATTTTCTTCTTACGATGTAAGGCGAGAAAGTAGAAAGAAACAAATGGAAGATAAACGAATATTATTGTTAATGCTTCGCTAGTCGATGTCTCCAGGGTTAACGTAAACGAAAGGTTTTGAACAGTGGTAATGTGTGTCCAGTTGAATTACACGTTACCGACGGCTATACTTATGCAGTTTGCTGCGGAATTCTTCGAGTTCGTATATACCGTGTCCCTCTACCGTTAGAATATAAATATTTTTCTTTATCCAACAAAAGATTAGTTAAAAATAATTTCAGTGAATGCTGAAATATTTATTTAAAGGTGACTATTGATGTTTCAAAGCAACGTTCTGGACAGCGGCTAAACGGCAAGTGTAGTAGGAACACTATGGGGAGTGGACAATGAAGGGTGAAGTGGCGAGACAAAACCGAATAAGTGGATGTCGGGCTTTGTTTTGACCAGCGTTCGTTGGGGACGTGTGAGTCGACAGCGGTTTGTGTTGGGGATGGTTATGAAGGCGATCGAGCGTGGAGGAAAAGATAGGAGACGATTTAAATCTGGAAGCATGTGCCAGAAAGGATGTAGGTCGGTGAAGGCGTGGGACGGGATGGGGGGTTGGGGTGAAGGTCGGGTGCAGTGCAGTTCGGGGATGACGCCAGCTGGAGATGGGGGTGTTTGTCTAGAACGGAGTATGTCGATTGATAGATTATTTTGTGATTCCGGGTGCCTCAACTGCTATGGACATTCGTCTCATAAGTGCAGTGCACATTTCATCACGAACATTATCGGCGATCTTCTCCCACTGAATACCGGGAGCGGTGTTCAACAGTTCACATCAGTGCATCAACTGATGCCACTGCAGCGCCTCTGACCGGGAGGTCCTAGGTTCGAGTCCTGACGGCGGCAGGATTTTCCACACTAGCTTTTCAGCTAGGTCGAATTCAGCTGCTGTCTGGAGGAGAATTCTAGCGGCCGGCTGTTCTGATCGGTAGTTTTCCGTGGTTTCTCCGATCACCACCAGGCGAATGCCGGAGCAGTACCCTACCAAACAAGCCACGGACCGCGCGCGATCTGTCCTTCCCCTTCCGTGTCCTATCCTCTCCCCTTACACACTCACTTACACTAACATGCACTACACTACCACATTTTCCGGGAGACGGGTCGGGAGTTTAGAGCTTGTCCCGGCAGGGGCGGTGCCCCGCTGATAGGAGAGTCCTGGATAGGGGGAAACCCCGTTGGCCGACGGTAGGTCAGCGCCGGATCTCACCATCCAGTGGGGGAAGATCATAGCCATCTCCCGAGAAAAACATGCACTCCACTAACGGGACTAATGACCAAAGCAGTTGATGCGCCCGGAAACACGAAAAAATAAATCAATCAATCAATTCTCCCACTGAATGTTGATATCCGCCACCGACCTACACGCCGACTTGCCGTGGGGTTTCCCCAACCAGGTATCACCCTCCTGCATACCACCGCCCCGGCCGGGACACACTCTAAGCTCATGACAGGTCTCCGGACATGTGTGGTAGTGTAGGGCATATTAGTGTAAGTGTGTGTTAGTAAGGGCTGAGGATAGGAAAAGCAAGAGGGAGGAAAACTATTTAGTGTTGAAATTCCTGCTACCGTCGGAACTCGAAACTACGACCTCCCGGTCAGAGGCACCGCAGTGACATCAATTAATGCCCAGTGCCACCTAACCCCATGGGACGGTGTGGGACGTGGATGATGAGGATTGGGGACGGTGCGTGACCGAGGCAATGCAGGTCTGGGATGGTGCGAGTCGTGGATGGTAGGGATTGTGGTCAGAGCAGGTCGGGGATCAAACCGGGGTGGATTTGACACGGTATGGGTCAGGGACGGTGTTGGTCTGTTGGCCTGGGACGTTGCGGGTCTGTGAGTCAGTGATGGTGCGGATCGGAGGCGGGGAAGAGCGGGGATGGGGGGGGGGGGCTCGGGGACGATGCGAGTTTGGGACAGTGGGGGTCCGGGGCAGTACCTGTTCTAGGAGAGTTTGAACGGTTGTTGTCGGGGACGGTGATAGGGCAAAAGTGAACGTGAAAGGACAGGTAGAGTCGTTGACATGGTGGAAGGGTCGGGGCAGGTCATGGACCGCATGGGCGGGAACGGTTTTGAAGAGATAATGGTTGGTTGGTTGTTTGTGATTCCGGGCACGTCAACAACTGAGGTCATTAGTCCCCTAAGTGTAGTGCATGCTTTTCATCGGGAGGTGCATGTTTTTAATCGGGAGGTGGCGGTGATCTTCCCCTGCTGGATGACGAGATCCGACGCCGGCCTACCCTCGGCTAGCGGGAGTTCCCCAAACAGGTATCTCTCACCAGCGGGGCACCAGTCCAGCCGGAACAAGCCCTAAGCTACCGACTGGTCTCCCGGCATGTGCGGTAGTGTAGTGCACGTTAGTGTGTGTTGAAGGGGTAAAGGATAGGACACGGATCGCGCGCGGTCCGTGGCCTGTTTGTTAGAGTACTGCTCCGGCATTCGCCTGGTGTTAATCGGAGAAACAACGGAAAACTACCGATCAGAGCAACCGGCCACTAGAATTCTCCTCCAGGCAGCGACTGAATTCGACGTAGCTGACAAGCTAGTGTCGAAAATCCTGCCACCGTCGGAACTCGAACCTAGGACCTCCCGGCCCGAGGCACTACAGTGACATCAGTTGATGCCCTGAGCCACCTCTCCCAGTGAGAGATGCTTCGTGTCTGACGCAAATTGATAATGGGGAAGGGTGTGCCGGCGCAGGGGCGGAGGGTTGTGGGCGGGGCGTGGCTGAGTGGGGTCGTTTCCTCGCAACCTCATCTCCTCGATTGACGCCCGTGAGGGAGCTCGCTGCCATTTGGACGTGACGCATTCACTTCACGGCGCCCGTCCCTGCGAGCGGGCCCCGCCGTCCGTTGGGCGCCAAATTATTCATTGCGAGGGGTGGCGCGGTCGACTGAATAAATTGGCACTTCCGGCGCGCCGGATCCGGCCGCGTTTCGGCACTCGGCTAAATAGTTCAGTTAATCCAGCCCCCCTGTCGTTTCCATGTTAAATAGCTCTTGCGGACTTTGTCAAACAGCGTTGGAATACCCTGTCTTCGAGGTTAGCTCAGGGCTGTGTGGTCTGAAATTCGTATGACGTGGCTCAGTGTGACAGAGGGGTACGTGCGGGATAGAGAAGGGACGTTGAGATTTGAACCTGGGGTAGAGATAGGTAGGGGAGAGAGATGTGGACAAATCGTGGAACAAAGATATCTCCGGATAACCTGTGATAAATAGATGCAGAAAGGAGAACACATTGATTTGAGGAAGGTGGCAGATTGTTGGTCACGATCTCGAGAGAACTGTCAGACAAATTGAACCCCGCGTCCAATGGTAAAATTACCCAATTTGTGCATTATTTTTATTTCCTTAATTAGTTTTTACCTTACTAAACTGTTCTTCAGTGAGGTATTTCAATGCCAATTTTTGGCAACCTTGCGTAAACAAAATAGCAAAGAATTTTCATACACTCTGATCCGTCTCTAAAATCTCTTTTGATATATTCCATTGCAGTCTCAGATATATCTCTTCAGCTAAGAATTTGCCTTTTCTTCTTTCGCAAAAATACTGATCGAAACAGTGATATAGAACACATCTATCTTCTTAATCCCATCAGGTAATGACCTGAAGAAGTAGCAACACGAATAAGGATTTTGGAATGTAAATGAGAAGCACTCTTTCGGTTTGAGGTTCTTTTAGTATCATCAAATCTGCGACAGATGACAACAGGTTTTACTTCTATCCCGATTGAAGGAATATTTTATTGTAAGAATCCATGACTTTTTGGTCACGTTCGAACCTGAAAACTCGACTATGTGCCAAAAACATGACAATTAAAACTATTATCGTATATAATCATACGAAAAATCTCACACGGGAATTTGTGAATCTGAAAAGGATTTAGGCAGTTGTTTGGAGGAAAAAATTATCGCATTTGAGGTCTGGAGTCCTTCAAAATCCGAGCCCGAGCAGGATCTTCAGAGTCCGACCGAAATTTCCCCGCGGATATTGGAAAATAAAGTATTTTCGCCGGGGCTTATCGTTACGCACACTACATTTTATAAATTTGTTCGTCGCTCGGAATGCGCCGGGTGGTGGAAAATCCCTTTCCATTTCCTTGTAAACGGAAATTGTCGCTTGGAATCGGATTTCGTGCGGCCCACTGCACGTGAATGGGAGCCAGAGAGTGGGGGTTGCGGAAGTGGAAGAGAGGGGGCAGGGGGAGGGAGTGGAGTGTGGGAGGGAAGGAAATTAGCACACCCCATCGGGCAGACCGTGGTCAGCCGGTGCAGGCGAAGGGTGGGTGCCTGCGGGAGGGTGAGAGTCCGCCATGGCCCTCTCTACTGTTTTAAATTTCTAACACTGCTCTCTGTAATCACAACTCAGTATCAAGGTGCAACGTAGACAGAATTCTAACAAATCGAAGTGACCATTGGTGTAGCAATTTTTCACTTTTCTGTGCTGGGACGAGTTTCAATTCCCGATCCTTGCATGTGGTGTTTGTTGTAGACAAAGGGGGTTAATTCATATCATATCTTTATAATCACCGAAAGTTCAAAGTTGTTCACCAATTTTCAGCTACGACCACGATGTTTAGGCTCTGGCATTATTTTAACACCTGCTAAAACGAAAAAGTTTTTATAACAAGGGAATTACTTGAGTTTGATTGGTTTTAGTTACAACTCATACATTGATACCCTCTTGGTAATGTGTAAATCATTTGCTATGAAGTATAAAGGAAGCTACAAAGCAATGCATCATTGTTTAGACAAAAATTAACACTGATTATCCGTGTTCGAAAGGTTTCCAGAGTGTACCTTTTCGATGTTGAAAGTTTTGAGAAAGAAAGCATTCTTTCTTCTTGTGTTTTTCTTTTGTTTACCGTTATTATTGTTTCACGAATTGTTTTCTTTAGCATTGTTTACCTAATTCGTGTTTTACAAAGAGTATCCTACCGTATACCAAGACGAGGATTCTTTAATTAAGAAAATAGAGACTAAATATTGGAATATAAAAAAATGACATAAAGGTAGCTAACAGGTTTCGTTTATGTACTTATTATCAGCTTTTAGTGACAAACAAAATCCAATGAATAAATAACTATGTATAAATATATTATATATATATATATATATTTATATATATATATATATATATATATATATATATATATATATTAATAAAACGTACTGAAAAAGAATTAAAAATATAGTGTTTATAAATCAAACACTTTATTTCCATTTCTTAGCTGTCGAAATAAGAGAACTCAAAACAAGCGGCCAAGATAAAAGCAAAAAAAAAAAAAACAAACAAACAAACACACTCTTGATTATCTGCGGTAAACTAATACGCTGAGCTCCGCCCGACAAGTTGAGAACCCCTAATATAGTGAATACCGAGAAAGTAAAACCGTTGGTAGAGGCGATATTAACTTCATTTATCAATACAATGGCAACAAATCGTCACCAATAATGCGTTGAGTTGAACATGTTTTGTTCCGAAATGAAGTTCAGGAAACCCCACCACGCATGGGAAAGTGAATACATGAATATTTCTCGAGTCTCGCCAATGCATTATTTCGCTTTGTTCGCCTCGGCCAGTTGAGCAACAGCGCGCGCGCGTGCGGGCGTGCATGTGCAGCGGAGGAGTGCGTGGAGTAACAAAGTAGGGGGAGGGGGAGGGGAGGCACGGGGTGGCGCTTTCGCTTGGCTCCGTGCCTCGACGCGGCGTCACAAGATCACTCAGCATGCGCCAAGCAAACGACTCCTCCACTTTTTCTTCTTTTTGCTTTCTCGCTACGGAGTACACGGAAAGTTACGTAATGCCGCGCAAAGAAAGGGAGAATTTTCGGCAGAAAAAACTCTTATTACAGGGTCCTGGTAACGAAAATGTGGATACACCCGATTGCTAAATTTAGAAAAAAATCCTCTAACACGTAGTGCAGCCAGAATTCATGTTTTATGGGTCTTTACTACCTAAAAATCAGTTGACGGCCAAACGTCTGTCCGTCTGTGAGTGATGCTAGCGGCTAAACCGTTCTGCCGATTTTCTCCAAAATTTATATTCCCCAATCGATCTGGCCAATGTCACGGCCTCTTGAATTTGAAACCGATATTTCAATTTTGTGGGGTACTTTAAATAAAGTCTCAAAGACAATTTCAAAATTTACTCAAAATTACTGAAAATGTTTGAATTATTTTTTAAAATCTGATAGTGCTAAGTACACTTATAAAAATGGCGCAGGTTAGATTTTCGTCGAACTTTCTAGATGTCCGAAAATTGCAAAATATGCAAATTATGCGAAAAAGTATGCATTATTGTAACACCACTAGTGTACTTCTTCTTCTGTTTCTTATTGTTTTTATTCTTTTCTTCGTCTCTTTTTCTTCTTTTTCCATTACTCAATTTTTCTTCTTTTTCCACTACTTCATCTTCTCCTGTTCTGCTAGTTCTTATTCATTTAACTCTGGAGTTGCAGCCTAAACACTCATCTGAACACTCGTCATGGGGATTCTCAGCAAATTTCAAATGAATTTCATTGCTATTTGCTAGAGCATTATTCGAGCGCATCATTCGAGCATTTTAAAACCATATATGTATAATATTTGTAAAATATATTAGTACAATCGTGTACGAAAACGTAGAGTGTAATGAGTAGTACATAACATCTAGATATGAGCCAATGTTGTAGTAAACGTTTGTAATAAACGTATATTAGTAAAGTAAAAAGTAAAAGGGATAGGATGGATAGCCTTATTGGGATAGGAGATCAGCGAAGAACCTCGTAAATTGGGAGCAAGCGCAGGACAGGAAGGAGCGATCTCGGGACAGGACAGGAAGGAGCCATCTATGGACATGTGTTTATGTGCCGGCCGCGGTACAGAATTTGTGTACGTGAAGTGCGAAAATGAACGCTCAGAGCAGCCGATATCTAGATTTCGCAACAATTCGTCATCCAGGTACTTGACAGATCGCAACTGCATGCGCGAAACCATTTAGTCCCACATACATTGTTTTAAACAACCTATTTTGATAGATCTTACAAGTGATTTCCGAGGCGAATTGTGTTGTGAGAGGCGCTTGGGGTGGATGGAAAAGTCGATATTTGTTGTGGCTGTCTTCAGTCGTGGCGCGAGGAGTGGGGGAGGGGTGGGGTGGATTCCTGGGGAGCTGTTTAGCGCGGGAATCCCTCACGCCCGCCTCAGGCACGCGGGGCGCGCCCTGCCGTGGGGCAGCTCCCCTTCCTTGGGCGGTGTGGCCTCTGCCACGAAAGCCCCCACTCCCGCCTCCCGGATGCGTTGATGAGTGATTATGTCGTGTGCCCTGGCGCCTTAACTACTTTGGTCACTTGTTCCGAGAGTATACGGCAGGTTATGTAATTAACTGCCACCGGGTTACACCCAATTGCAGTTTAAATAAATTTGTCTTTGTCTTATAGCCGAGAGGTGGCGTTGTTCCTCCGCTTAAACTTACGACGATCCGACGAATTTATTGACTGATTGATTTTTTCATGTTTCCCGGGCGCGTCAACTGCTCTGGTCATTAGTCCCGTTAGTGTAGTACATGTTTTTTTCGCGGGAGATGGCGCGATCTTCCCCCGCTGGATGGCGTGATCCGGCGCCGACCTACCGCCGGCTAGTGGGGTTTCCCCCTAACCAGGACTCTCCCACCAGCGGGGCACCACCCCAGCCCGGACAAGCTCTAAGCTCCCGACCGGTCTCCCCGGATATGTGATAGTGCATGTTAGTGAAAGTGTGTGTGTAAGGGGAGAGGATAGGACAAGGAAGAGGAAGGACAGATCGCGCGCGGTCCGTGGCCCCTTTGATAGGGTACTGCTCCGGCATTCTCCTGGTGTTGATCGGAGAAACCACGGAAAACTACACGATCCGACGGCGATCTACACGTCGGCTTGCGAGGTTTCCTACCTCCAGTTATCTCCCCAGTGGGGGACGCTCCAGTTGGGATAAACTGTAAGCTCCTACCTGTCTCCCAATATTAGTGGTAGTGTGGGATCTTTTGATGATTTGTTGACTGATTGTGATTGCGTTGGCTTTCGCGGCCGGAATTTGTATTATGTAGGCTGTCCGGGATTAGCGGCGTCTCTGTAATGGTGGCTGATTACTTTGATTGATTGATTGATTGACTGTAATATACTCCATGTCCGCAGACACCATTGCCTTCACCGCTTTCTGCGGCTTCGTTCCACTCCCAATCTCCTTCTCACTTGTCCTCCCTAGCTACTACCGCTCACCTCATCGATGTTCTTGGCTTTGCCCTCCACCGTGGGCGTAATCCCAGGATCATATATCGCATGTCTTCATATCCATTAAAATATTTGTTAGGTGAAGAGTTTTGTATGCCGAAGACCAGAATTAAGAACATTCACAGACTTCATACCCCTCGTGTAACATGTTCACTGTCGCTGCTAATCAGCTGTCCGCAAGCATTTCTCTACTATCACATTTTAGTAAGCGTATTATTGTTAACCAGCTTTGGAGATGGTTAAAAATATTAGCTTCGTCGAGCTTCGTTAAGGATAAAACTTAGCCTCTACAGCTACAGCTACCTATGCCCACACCTCCATGCCCTCCTTATTCGCGTTTTTTAACCAGCTTTGGAACTGGTTAACAATAATAGCTTTGTCGAGCTTCGATAAGGGTAAAGCTTAGCCTCTGCAGCTACAGCACCGATGTCCACATCGCCAAGCCCTTCCTAATCCGGGTTTCATTGCCGACTTTCGACTCTACTTCCAACTGTTCCGACCCCTTCTCTGCCCTTCCTGTCTCCTTGCGCGTTCCATCCTCATCCTCCGCCCGGCGTTTTGTCTCCTGGCGACGCGCCTGTGACGTGCATCTTGCTCTTCCACCCCCGTCAACGCACTGACACGCCCCGCCCTCTTCTCACCTCGACCTCGACCACCAGTCCCGCCCAGATCCCGTTCAGTCCTTTTGACTACGTCCCTCTCTCCCCCCTCATTTGTCGAAGACCCGTTCTGTCCGGTTCCCGTTTCGAGACGTCGCCTCGTCCCTGCCGTATCCTACGTCATCTCCGCCACCCAGCGTAGTCATCCCAATGCTGTTACTGACGCGACAGTCCCCCAGGAACTTGTGGTTGACCCGCCCCTTCCTCCTGCGCCCATCTCGCCATGTCCCTTTTCATGGCGATGTCGTCCTTCACTCGCCCTTTTCCCACCCCTCACAACCCACTGTCTCCACCGCCATCATCGCCGCAGACACGACCCTGCCCTCTTCTCACCTCCACTTCGCCCCGGTCTCGCCCATCCCCGACCAATTTCTATCAGCTCCTTCGTCCAGACTTCGTCTTTCCACCCCTAATCGTTCCTGGTCCCCACTCCTAATCGTCGTCCCGTTCTGTGCGGTTCTCTTCCCACAACGCCTTGTCCCCGCACGATCTCCATCTCATCTTTGACACTTCTCCTAGCGATTCCAGTGCTGTCCCCGAACGACAGCAGCCGAGGCTCTTGTCGTTTCCCGCTTCTTCCTTGTCGGCGTATCCCGCAACGCCCCTCCTCACAGTGATATCGTGCAGCACTCGCCCCTTCCCCATCTCTCGCAACCCACTGCCTCCGCCGCCATCTTCACCGCTGACACGATCCCGCTCTCTTCTCACCTCCACTTCGCTCCGGTCCCGCCCACCCTCGTCCAGTTTCTATCAGGTCCTTCGTCTAGTCCTTTCAACCCCTAATCGTCCCTGGTCTCCAACCTTAACCGTCGACCCGTTCTGACCGGTTCTTGTTCCGACGACGCCTTGTCCCCGCACGATCTCCCCCTCATCTCTGCCACCCCGCCTAGCCATCCTAAGGCTGTCTCCGACCTGACAGCAGCCGGGACTCTTGTCGTTCTCCGCTTCTTCCTTGTGGGCCTATCTCGCCCGTCCCTTCCCGTTGCGGCGTCCGCCTGCGAAGCCTTGGGGCCGCCGCTGGTCGCCCGCGCGGCGCCATCGACTCGCGGCGACTTTGGGCGCGCGGCGCGCGAAAAAGCGGAGCGGGCGGCGCCCGAGGCCTCATATCGACCGCCCCCCCCCCGCGGCTTAGCCTCTCCGCCTCCGGCACCCCGGCGCCCGCCGCGCCTCCGCGCTTCGCAGCCCCGGCGAACCCCTCCGCAGCCTCCCCAAGGCGGAATTCCCGCCAGCGTCCTCGTGTCCCCACGTCCCTCGGTTGATATCGCCACCCCTGCCGCCGTCACCTCTCTCGTTGGCAATGGGTCCACCTCGTTTCTCGCCTCCGCCCCCCTCCACCGTTCCTGTCATCGCTGACGCTTGGCGCGGTTTCGCGCTTTGCAGCCCTGTCAAATCCCTTTGCCGCCTCCCCACGGCGGAATTCCCGCCAGCGTCCTCGCCTCCGCCCCCGCCATAGGTCCCGGACCCACGCGCCGCCGTGAACATTGCCGCCCCTGACGACGTCACCTGCCTCTGGGCCCACCTCGTTCTCGCCTCCGCCCCGTCACCGTTCCTGTCATCGCTGATGCTTGACGCATCTTCGCGTTTCGCAGTCCTGGCAAATTCTTCCGCCTCCTCCCCCACATCTCTGTAACCATAGCGGCCTCGCCTATGTCCCCACCACTGGTTGCCTCCTCGTCTTTCGGTTCTCACCACCGTCCAACGCCGTCACCTGTCTCCGCTCTCGTCTCCATTCTCGTCTCTGGGCCCACCTCGTTCTCCGCCTCTGCACCTCCTCCGTTCCTGTCATCGCTGACGCTTGGCGAGGTTTCTCGCTTCGTATCCCTGGCAAATCCGTCCCCCCCAGAAATCTCCAGCACCCACAGCGGAATTCTCGCCAGCGTCCTCGCCTCCGGTCCACGCTATAAGTCCCGTCCCCACGCACCTCCGTTAAAATCGCCACCCCTGACACCGCCACCTCTCTCGTCGCCTTTGGGCCCACTCCGTTCCCCGCCTCCGCCTCTAGTCCGTTCCTGTCATCGCTGACGCTTCGCGAATCCCTATGCCTCCTAATCGACATCTCCCGCATCCACAGCGGAATTCTCGGCAGCGTCCTCGCCTCCGGCAACCGCCTTAAGCCCCGTCCCCACGTGTCTCGGTTGATATCGCCACCCCTGCCGCCGTCATCTGTCTCGTCGCCTATGGGCTCACCTCGTTCCCCGCCTCCGCCCCTCCACCGTTCCTGTCATCGCTGACCCTTGGCGCATCTTCGCGCTTCGCAGCCCTGGTAAAACCATCTGCCCCCTCCCCTCCCTCGCCTACGTCCCCACCACTGGTTGCATCCTCGTCCTTCGGTTCTCACCACCGTCCCTGCCGCCCTCACCTATCTCCGCTCTCGTCTCCATCTCTATCTCTTATTTCTCGTCAATGGGCCCACCTCGTTCTCCGCCTCTGTACCTCCTCCGTTCCTATCATCGCTGACGCTTGGCTGACGCTTGACGCGCTGACGCGTGGTTTCGCGCTTCGCAGCCCTGGTAAATCCCTCTACTTCCTCCAAGAAATCTCCCGCACCCACAGCGCCCCGGCATCTTCAACCTCTCCCGCACCCACAGCGAAATTCCCGCCAGCGTCCTCGCCTCCGTCCTCACCACTAGTTTCCTCGCCCTTCGGTTCTCACCGCCGCCTCTGCCGCCGTCGCATGTTTCCGTCGTCGTCTCCATCCACGCCTCTGGACCCACCTTGTTCTCCGTTTCCGCTCCACCTCCATTGCCACCTCTACCCCTTGGCGCGTCTTCGGGATTTGCGCCCGTCCGACAAGTCCGGCTGCCATCTCCCCCGGCATCTTCAACGTTTCCACACTCTTGCCATCCTTCCCGCCATCTCCGGCACTCTTCCCCTTTCTTCGCGTCTCTCTGCCTCAACAAACTTTCTCTGCATCTCTCCACCGACATCTCCTGCTGCCGAACTGTAGTATCTGCCATCGTGTTGTCACCTCTATGGCCTGAAATTACCCCGTTCGTCGCCGACCTATCTGTCCACCTCTTCCAAACTCATCCGCCATCTCCTGTCAGCCATACCCGCCCCAGAACTCCTGCCATCGTCCTCCGTCATTTCTGGCGTGTGTCGCTTCGCCTTTCTTCCCCGCCCTATCTCACCGCCTCTGCCAAATTCCTCCGCCGCGTCTCCTCCGTCAACTCCAGACTCCTCGCAGCCGCAACATAATCCCTGACACCGACCCTGCCTTTTCTGGGGCCTATAACTACCTCTTTCTTCGTTGTCTTATTTCGCCATCCCATCCGAATTTATCTGCAAACTGCCCCGCCTCCTGCCCGGTTCATTTTCTCCTACATACTCCTTTCCGCCACCCCTCGGTGCCCGTCCCAGTCATCGCGTCTGACCCCGTCTCCGTTCTTGCCACTGTACTACCTCCAGGTCGCCACCGCCCCGCCTTCACCAGCCTCTGCCCCGCCCCTCTCCGTCATCTCTGGCGCGTCATTGTGCCTGGCCGCTCCGCCCTCACGCCCCAGGTAATCCTCCTGTCGTTTCCCCTTCGTCAGCTCCCTCTGCCAGTCCCCGCAAGCGCGCTTCTGTCCCGTCGCGTCAAAGCTGCCTCTTCTAATTTAAGATATTTCGGAGGTACTAAGTGAAAGTGCTAAGGGAGTCTATGCTTATAATTTAAGAAAGGGTAACGGGCAAACTTCAGGTTTCAGGAATATGTGATCGTCCGTCTGGCTACCCTCTGTACTCGTGTAAAACAAACTTATTTGTTTATATCGTACAGTATTTGCAGGTAATGTGAATTGGATATAATTTATTTAAATGAATTTCGGTTTTGACCGCTCTACAGACAACGTAAAAGTTTGATGGGATCTTGTAATATATTATCATATCGTTTGTACTTTTAAAGCAGAATTTTCATGTAGACAAAATTCGTGTTGACTTTATATATAACTGTTAATACTTCCTCAGGCATGCGATTCAATTAGCCCAGTCTCCCTATCCTGTGCCTTTGTACCAACTTTCCAGTTTCAAGATCTACATTTTTATTGTAGTCAACATGGGGTAGTATCCGCAAGGTCCTCCCGTCCTCGTGTGCCGGTTGTTAGGACGGAACGTACTTTCATACGGCATTCCATTCCAGTTTGGCGGAGATGATGATGTCGGAAAAGGAAAGTAGAAAAGTTCTCGTGCGGTCCGTGGCCCGTTGAATTAGGTGCTGCACCAGCGTTCGCCTGAAATGAACAGATAAATCACAAAACCCACTGATGAGAGAGCAATCGTCTAGAATTTCATTGCTACAGGCGCCACAGACTCGGCGCCTGGACGGGATAGAACCGCGTCCTTTTAATAACCGGTGCGCTCGAGCCATTAGGTATCGAGTTAGATGGCCCCAGGGATCAACTGATATCACTGCAGTGCGTCTTATAAGGAATTTTGAGGGTTCCTCTCCCAAAGGTAGCAAGATTTTCAACACTAGCTGGGTCGCGCTTAGCTGCTGTCTGGAGGAGAATTTTAGCGACCGGCTGCTCTAATCGGTAGTGTTCAGACGAATGCCGAAGCAGTACCCTAATAAACGAATCACGTACTGAGCGTGATCTTTCCTTCCCCTTTCGTGTCCTATCCTCACCCCTTACATACACCATTTACACTTACATGCACTGCTACACACGTCGAAAGACCTGTCAAGAGCTTAGAGCTTGTCCCGGCAGGGGCGGTGCCACGCTGGTGGGAGATATCTGGTTGGGGAAAATTCCTTTAAGCCGACGTCGGTGCCGGATCTCGCCAACCAGCGGGGAAGATCATAGCCATCTCCCGCGATAAAACATGCGCTACACTTACGGGACTAATTAGCAGTTAAGGCGCCCGGAATCTCTAATCAATCCATAAAGCAATGTATTTTGTTTAACACTTCGTTTTATTCAGAAACTGCTTTCAGGAAATTCGTAACATGAAAATGCACGAAAATGCGACAAATTAAGTTAGATCTTAAAATGGTATTTAAAATGTATTAATATTATATTGAAGAGTGTGTGTTTAAAAGCCTTGTTTCACATGAGTTTAAAGTGATATTCTTATTCGGTGTTTTGAATGTCTTTACCTGTGCACCTCCTCTTTTCCACAAGCAATATATAATGTAATCATAGACTCCTATTTGTACAAAGTTATTTGAAATTAATAGAACTTTGTTGCATTGTTTACACTGTTAGATTTTTATTTGATTTTAATAATTAATCATTACTTACTAACATTGAGGTTAGTAATTACTGCAAAATACTCTGGTTGCTTTGTACAGAACTTGTGAGACTAAAAATACCGTTTTCCTATTTTGCAATTAAATTCAAATAAATTTTTCAGGCATGTGTTGAAATTAATATTTTCAAATTTTGAATATCTTCCTTAGTTCCCACTATATATGCAGATCAAATATAAATCTTCCTCGTGACTTGGGGTTTGACCACTTCGTTATTTCACCTAACAGGTGTGTTTCTATTACGGGAATAACAAATGTGTGCTTGCTACTAATGAATCACTAAATCACTCCGTTGAAACTGCTGTAGTAATGCGTTTCAACCACCATCAAACGAAATAACACAGACGCTTAAATGCAAAATTTAAAGTTCCGAAATATTTCTTGTAATGTGTGAATGTAGGCAGTGTAATAACCCTTAGTAATGTAGTGAACGAAGTGGAAAGAGAAATTGGATGGACGGACGGGTCGAATATTTTGTTTTCTATGCATTTTAATAGTCTCATTTAACTTCTGGAAATGCATGGAGGCTGTAAGGAGAAATGACATCGGGTGACTTGAATCTGATGTGAGATTATTCCTACTGAACCCTTCACCGCCATGAAATGAAAAAAAAATTTAAGTAACTTTGATATCCAAGTTTTATGAACTAATTCGTACATCATTGGTTAAATTTCAAATTAATCCTAGAATTACCACGTTATTTATGGTAATGTGCTTTACCAACCATGGGCAAAAAGTGCCCACATGTTCAACTCCTTGTCTTGACTATAATATTGTAATTAAATATACTTATCTTGTGAATATGAATGATATATAATGTAATTAGAAGTTCTAAGAATTAAATATCATCCTTTTTAAAATACTTTCCTCGCTTCCCGTACCGTCATACTGTCACTTCGAGTCTCTTTTAGGCCATCACTTGCCGTTGAATTCCTAGATCCATGGCGACATTTGGAACCTTTTGATGCTCGGGGGTACGGTGGAAGACAAACGACACACACATTGCAATTCGTTCGTCGTTTGTCGGTGCGTCCTCCACCTGTCCGCTGGCTATCATTCTTGCCACTCACGCACGTACGATTGGGCAGGGAAGGAACGGTTATTTTGTAAGCAGTTATAGTTCGGTGGTTTGGAAAAGACCCAATCATGCCACGCGTCCCAAAGTTACGACCATGTCGGAGGCGGGATTGAACCTGCGGACTCCGCAATTCGTGGCTATCTCGATAAGCAGCACTCTTCGGGGACCGGGTTTTTAAGCTGAACTATCACTTCCAGAGTAACTGTGATTGCTAGTTTGTTAATTATATGAATCTGATTCGTTGTCTTAAAAACTGTGAATAAACAACATCCTAAGAAGAAAGTTCCCAGGTGTCCTCCTGCCAGTACATACCATTCCAAGAGAGGAGCAACAAGCATCGTTCGGTCCGTTGCGCCGTTTGCCGCACTGCAGGAGGGCGTGCGCATTGCCTCACGTGAATGCACGGGCGAGGAATCGCCGCCCGCCAGCGCCCCCCCCTCGTCATAGGCGGGTAGCTGGGCGGGCGGGGCGGACAGGCCGGGTGGTCAGGGCGGGCGTAGCAGGCGGGGGGATGGGGCGGACAGGACGGGACGGACAGGACGGGGCGGACAGGACGGGGCGGACAGGACGGGGCGGACAGGACGGGGCGGACAGGACGGGGCGGACAGGACGGGGCGGACAGGACGGGGCGGACAGGACGGGGCGGACAGGACGGGGCGGACAGGACGGGGCGGACAGGACGGGGCGGACAGGACGGGGCGGACAGGACGGGGCGGACAGGACGGGGCGGACAGGACGGGGCGGACAGGACCGGATGGATAGGGCGGCGCGGGTTGGGCGGGACTGACATGGTGGGGCGAACAGGTTGGGGCGGACAGGGCGTGGCAGACAGGGCGGGCGGGGAGGACGGAGTGGGAGGGGTCGGGGCGGATAAGGAGGGTGGGGAGGGGGCGGAGTTGGCGGTGCGGTCAGGGCGGGCGGGGAGGACGGAGTGGGAGGGGTCGGTGCGGATAAAGAGGGTGGGGAGGGGCGGAGTGGGCGGTGCGGTTGGGGCGGGCGGGATGGCAATGGCGGGGCGTGGTGTGCGGGGGAGGCCGGGGCGGATGGGGCGGGCCGAGCGGGCGGAGAGGGGCAGGGGGAAGGGCGGGGCGGGGAGGATGGACTGGGCGAGCGGGAGGCAGTCCGACATGGAGGGCAGGGGGGGTTGATCGGGCCAGGCGGGCGGGGCGGGGTGTGCGGGACGGGCAGGCCTGCCGTGGCGGCCGTGGCGGGCGGGCGAGGGTCTGGCTCCGGCGCTCGCCCTGGGTGACGGGCGATTTGTCAAAGCGGCCGCAACGCGTTCGCGCGCTGCCTGCGCCGCCCAGCCGCTCGGTCTCCGCAGGCTCAGGGTTCTCTAGGAATGTGCCTAGTACACCGGTGGATCTAAATCAATATAATAGAAGAAGATCATCGTATACATTGACACGTCAAACAATTCAATACATCCGTATACATAGCTACATCAGTGTATTTGATAATCGGTGCATCGATCTAATACGTGGGCGATGGGTGGGGGCGGGGTGGGGATGTGCGTGGCAGAGGTGGGGCGGTGTTGGGGGGCTGGGCGGGGCTGTGTGTGGTGGGCGGTGGGGGGCGTGACAGAATGGGGGCGGTGTTCTGTGGCTGGGCGTGGCGGAGCTTGAGGCCGGGTGTGTGCGAGTCAGTGGTAGGGCGGTGCTGGGGCTGGGC
>BLKR01008075.1:0-26450 GCA_011170035.1 Teleogryllus occipitalis
AACATTTCTTTTCTTTTCTTTTTTTTGGTAGTACGCACTGGATACTTCCAAGAAATATGTTTCCCAATATTTATGGTAATACATGCATAGAATCTATTCACAAAGATATAAGACGGTGTGGAGAAGGATTCTCGCGAACATGTTAAAGACTGCACCCAATCCAGGAGATGTTTAATCGCCTGTTGAGATCTTCTGTTCCTTTCATTTCCAGCTTGAGGGATGTTCCCAAAAGAAAGTTAAAATTCTTGAACAAATATGCTTTGTCTCATTTGCCTGAGCCAAATATCACCGTAGGGAGAAATGTACCCTAGTGAAAAATGTGATCTTTCTTTCCGGATCTTCGGACACTGTATATGAATTTTCTCTGGCAGAGG
This sequence comes from Teleogryllus occipitalis, assembly GCA_011170035.1. Taxonomy (NCBI): domain Eukaryota; kingdom Metazoa; phylum Arthropoda; class Insecta; order Orthoptera; family Gryllidae; genus Teleogryllus; species Teleogryllus occipitalis. The sequence continues at coordinate 375 of BLKR01008075.1, forward strand.
GCATGAGATGGCATTAATACTATGTTTGTAAAACATTGTAAAAATTAGTCTTTCTAGTTATAAATCATTAATTTACACTGAAATTATATGAAAGAATTAGTTTTAAGTGATATGATATTCCTGTTTCATATTTAAAAAATATATTAATTATACTATTATATTTATGTTACAGATCACCATGCAGTGACATATTCAGTCTGCGATGGTCGGCACCATCATCGGCCACCACTAACGTCATCGTCAACTTTAGTCCCCGCACACTCCCTTAACACTCCCGGGGGGGCTTGTTAATTGGTGCGCCTGGACTTGGAGCGTGGGCTTGGTGTTTAAGCTTAGTGCGTGGCTCAAGGGCGTGTGCCGGGGGCGTGGGTCGGGGGCGTTGGCTTGGAGCGTGAGTATAGGTTAGGGAAGGGAGATGTGCGTTTGTCCGCGTAATTTTTTAATTTAACATCTTGCCAGCGATCCTTGTCCGCGTTTTTTTTCCGCGATTTTTTCCTCTCGTTCCTTGTCTGCGTTTCTTGGCCTCGTTCTTTGCGCGCGATTCTTGTCCACGCACTGGGTGTGAGCGCTGGGTTTGCGCACTGAGTCTAGGCGCTGGGTTAGCTTCCACCTTAACTTCACTTACCGTAATTTAAAATCCACCGTATAATTAACAAGTTTAGAGATCGCAATTTTAAAACGTTAGGTATTCGCAAGCAAACGTGTTTATTTGTAGGGTGACCTTCCCTTCCCTTCACTCCTTCACTCCTCCACCCTCCCTACCCTCCTCCACCCTCCCCACTTTTTCACCTTCTTTCTCAATCTATCATCTTTTTCTATCTCTTTTTCTATCTTCTTCTCTCCTTGGGTTGGAGCGCTCCTCCCAAAGTGGAAATAGGCCTCACGGGGAATTCGCCACTATAAATAAAGGAATAACGCGCCTGAGGGACTACAGCATACAAGTCAAAACTTGTAAATGTGGTGAGGAAATGTCCCAAAAAGCGTTCTGTGTAGTTTTGGAGTGGCGTACGTGTGTGTGTTGATTAGGTTTACTGCTTGTAATTGTGTGAGTTTATTTAGGCTTGTCATCAGTGTGTGCTGTTGTAGGTTTGTGTGTGTGTTATTGTAGGATTGTGTGTGTATTTGTAGGTGTGTGTGTGCGTTGTAGGTTTGTCGTGTGTGTGTGTGCTAGTAATGATGTAGTCTTGTCGTGTGTGTGTGGTGTTGTTGTAGTCTAGTCGTCTGTGTGTTATTGTTGTAGTCTAGTCGTCTGTGTGTTATTGTTGTAGTCTAGTCGTCTGTGTGTGTGTGTGTGTTGCTTTAGGCTAGTCGTGTGTGTTGTTGTAGGATTACCGTGTGTGTGTGTTTCTTTAGACATACTTCGTGTGTATGTGTGTGTGTTGCTTTACGCATACGCGTGTATGTGCTGCTTTAGGCTAACTGCGTGTGTGTGTTTCTTTATGCTAATTGCGTGTGTGTGTATCTTTAGGCTAACTGCGTGTGTGTGTTTCTTTAGGCTAACTGCGTGTGTGTGTTTCTTTAGGCTAACTGCGTGTGTGTGTTTCTTTAGGCTAACTGCGTGTGTGTGTTTCTTTAGGCTAACTGCGTGTGTGTGTTTCTTTAGGCTAACTGCGTGTGTGTTTCTTTAGGCTAACTGCGTGTGTGTTTCTTTAGGCTAACTGCGTGTGTGTGTTTCTTTAGGCTCACTGCGTGTGTGTGTTTCTTTAGGCTCACTGCGTGTGTGTGTTTCTTTAGGCTAACTGCGTGTGTGTGTTTCTTTAGGCTAACTGCGTGTGTGTGTTTCTTTAGGCTAACTGCGTGCGCGTGTTGCTTTAGGCTGAGTGTGTGTGTTGCTTTAGGCTTACCGCATTTGTTTCTGAGTGTTACTTACTCTTACCGCATTTGTTTGTGAATCTTGCTTTAGGCTTACCGCATTTGTTTATGAGTGTTTATTTAGACTTTTCGTGTGTGTGTGTTGCTTAGGCATGTTTGTGTTACTGTGTATTTGGCATGTGACATGTGTATATTGTTTCAGGCATGCCGCCTGAGTGTTTGTGTTTCTTTAGGGTTACCGTGTGAGTATGTGTTTCTTCAGGTTTACCATGTGTGTGTTGCTATAGGCTTACCGTGTTTGTGTGTGTTTTGTTTTAGGGGTGCCAGTGTGTGTGTTTGTATGATGCTTCAGAATTACTGCTTGTGTGTATACTTCTTTAGGCTTACAGAAAGTGTGTATATACCTTTGCGCTTAGCGTGCGTGCGTGCGTGTGTGTGTTGCTTTTAGCGTTCGGCGTGTGAGTGTGTGCGTTTCTTTAGGAGTGCCATGTGTGTTTGTGTTTTCACTTTCGCCCTCTTCTGCACTTTCACCCTCTTGTTCAATTCTAAACCAATTACACTTCCACCCTCTTCCACAATTCCACCCTGGTCTACACGTCCACCTTCTTTCACCTCTTCTACCCTCCTCTACCCTTGGGTAGGAGCCCTCCTCCCAAAGTGGAAATAGGCCTCTAGGGGAATTCGCCACTATAAAAAAAGGAATAACGCGCCTTTGGGACTACATCCTACAAGTCCAAACTTGTAAATGTGGTGAGGAAATGTCCCAAGAGACGTGCTGTCCGTCTGGGTGCGTGCAAGTGCTACCCGTCCGTCTTCATGATACCGCACGCTTTGCGTTCGTGAGTTTAATCGTTTGTTCGTTTTTAAATTTAAGTGTATTTTTCATTCTTGTGTGTTTTTCAGAGATTATTTCTTTTCAGAGGTTATTTCTTTTTAGTGGTTAATACTTTTTAGTAGTTAATTCTTTTTAGTGGTTAATTCTTTTTAGTGGTTAATTTTTTTATGGGTTAATTCTTTTTAGTGGTTATTTCTTTTTAGGGGTTAATTCATTTTAGTGGTTAATTCTTTTTAGTGGTTAATTCTTTTTGGTTAATTCTTTTTAGAGGTGGGTTAATTCTTTTTAGTGGTTAATTCTTTTTAGTGGTTAATTCTTTTCAGTGGTTAATTCTTTTTAGTGGTTAATTCTTTTTAGTGGTTAATTCTTTTTAGTGATTAATTCTTTTTAGTGGTTAATTCTTTTTAGTGGTTAATTCTTTTTAGTGGTTAATTCTTTTTAGTGGTTAATTCTTTTTAGTGGTTAATTCTTTTTAGTAGTTAACTCTTTTTAGTGGTTAATTCTTTTTAGTGGTTAATTCTTTATAGTAGTTAATTCATTTTAGTGATTACAACTTTTCAGTGGTTAATTCTTTTCAGTGGTTAATTCTTTTCAGTGGTTAATTCTTTTCAGTGGTTAATTCTTTTCAGTGGTTAATTCTTTTCGGTGGTTAATTCTTTTCAGTGGTTAACTCTTTTTAGTGGTTAATTCTTTTTAGTGGTTAATTCTTTTCAGTGGTTAATTCTTTTCAGTGGTTAATTCTTTTCAGTGGTTAATTCTTTTCAGTGGTTAAATCTCTTTAGTGGTTAAATCTTTTTAGTGGTTAATTTTTTTCAGTGGTTAATTCTTTTCAGTGGTTAATTCTTTTCAGTGGTTAATTCTTTTCAGTGGTTAATTCTTTTCAGTGGTTAATTCTTTTTAGTGGTTAATTCTTTTTAGTGGTTAATTCTTTTTAGTGGTTAATTCTTTTTAGTGGTTAAATCTTTTTAGTGGTTAATTCTTTTTAGTGGTTAATTCTTTTTAGTGGTTAATTCTTTTTAGTGGTTAATTCTTTTTAGTGGTTAATTCTTTTTAGTGGTTAATTCTTTTTAGTGGTTAATTCTTTTTAGTGGTTAATTCTTTTTAGTGGTCAATTCTTTTTAGTGGTCAATTCTTTTTAGTGGTCAATTCTTTTTAGTGGTCAATTCTTTTTAGTGGTCAATTCTTTGTAGTGGTCAATTCTTTGTAGTGGTCAATTCTTTGTAGTGGTCAATTCTTTGTAGTGGTCAATTCTTTGTAGTGGTCAATTCTTTGTAGTGGTCAATTCTTTGTAGTGGTCAATTCTTTGTAGTGGTCAATTAAGTGGTCAATTCTATTAAGTGGTCAATTCTATTAAGTGGTCAATTCTATTAAGTGGTCAATTCTATTAAGTGGTCAATTCTATTAAGTGGTCAATTCTATTAAGTGGTCAATTCTATTAAGTGATCAATTCTATTAAGGGGTCAATTCTTTCTTGGGGTCAATTCTTTCTTGGGGTCAATTCTTTCTTGGGGTCAATTCTTTTTAGGGGTCAATTCTATTTAGGGGTCAATTCTATTTAGGGGTCAATTCTATTTAGGGGTCAATTCTATTTAGGGGTCAATTCTATTTAGGGGTCAATTCTATTTAGGGGTCAATTCTATTTAGGGGTCAATTCTATTTAGGGGTCAATTCTTTTTAGGGGTCAATTCTATTTAGGGGTCAATTCTATTTAGGGGTCAATTCTTTTTAGGGGTCAATTCTTTTTAGGGGTCAATTCTTTTTAGGGGTCAATTCTTTTTAGGGGTCAATTCTTTTTAGGGGTCAATTCTTTTTAGGGGTCTTTACAGGGTGTCTTTCTCGTCAGGGTGTCTTTCTCGGCAGGGTGTCTTTCTCGTCAGGGTGTCTTTCTCGTCAGGGTGTCTTTCTTTTATTTGCATTTCAGTGTTTGTTTGCTTTTCAGTGTTTGTTTGCTTTTCAGTGTTTGTTTGCTTTTCAGTGTTTGTTTGCTTTTCAGTGTTTTTTTGCTTTTCAGTGTTTGTTTGCTTTTCAGTGTTTGTTTGCTTTTCAGTGTTTGTTTGCTTTTCAGTGTTTGTTTGCTTTTGTGTGTTTGTTTGCTTTTGTGTGTTTGTTTGCTTTTGTGTGTTTGTTTGCTTTTGTGTGTTTGTTTGCTTTTTTGTGTTTGTTTGCTTTTTTGTGTTTGTTTGCTTTTTTGTGTTTGTTTGCTTTTTTGTGTTTGTTTGCTTTTTTGTGTTTGTTTGCTTTTTTGTGTTTGTTTGCTTTTTTGTGTTTGTTTGCTTTTTTGTGTTTGTTTGCTTTTTTGTGTTTGTTTGCTTTTTTGTGTTTGTTTGCTTTTTTGTGTTTGCTTTTTTGTGTTTGCTTTTTTGTTTGCTTTTTTGTGTTTGCTTTTTTGTGTTTGCTTTTTTGTGTTTGCTTTTTTGTGTTTGCTTTTTTGTGTTTGCTTTTTTGTGTTTGCTTTTTTGTGTTTGCTTTTTTGTGTTTGCTTTTTTGTGTTTGCTTTTTTGTGTTTGTTTGCTTTTTTGTGTTTGTTTGCTTTTTTGTGTTTGTTTGCTTTTTTGTGTTTGTTTGCTTTTTTGTGTTTGTTTGCTTTTTTGTGTTTGTTTGCTTTTTTGTGTTTGCTTTTTTGTGTTTGCTTTTTTGTTTGCTTTTTTGTGTTTGCTTTTTTGTGTTTGCTTTTTTGTGTTTGCTTTTTTGTGTTTGCTTTTTTGTGTTTGCTTTTTTGTGTTTGCTTTTCTGTGTCGTTTGTTTTTCCTAATAGAAGGTATATTGAGTTTCCCATTATAAGTGGGAATTGGAGATACAAGAAATGAAATTAAAATATTCTGGAATTTAGTGTTTTGGAGCCAATTGGATCGGCGGCGTGGTTGTGCCGATTTGGCATGGCCTTAGAATTGATCCCATGCGGATTGGCGTATCTACTTCGCAGAACCCAGTCAGGGCGCTTCAGAGAACAGGAAATCCTATCGTCTTTCCGATCTTCGCTGTTAGTGTGCTATCTGTTTTTTTACGAAGAACATGACTGTCTTCAACATGAAGGTTTCCGGCATATTTGGCTTTTAAAAGTTACACTTATACCAATTACCCGCAGTTTATTCTATAATTTGGCATTGATTTCGGAGATTGATGCATGCCAAATCAGAAAACTTGCATTCCTATTTCGGTTTTATATCCATTACAATACATCGCTGTTCGTATACAAGTGGCGGTAGTTCTTTTCATTCCGTTATTATTATTATTATTATTATTATTATTATTATTATTATTATTATTATTATTATTATTATTGTATACCTTTGTTATCGCTTAACTCGAATTTTTATAACACGATCGTCCATAATATTCGATCCTTTGGAATTCATGTTAATGAAAGTTCACTTTATTATTATTATTATTATTATTATTATTATTATTATTGATGCAAATTATTTCTAGGAAGTGTATAGATAAGTCGTGAGAAGTGAAACTGGAAAATGAATAATTGTATTAAGCACGTTCCTGTCCGATTCGGAGACGGTCAGGAGTCATTTGACGCGGCTCGGTCTACGGGCCATTTACTTTTGTATCTTTGATTGAACACTTGAAATTATTTGGTAAGAGGCTCTTATAACGGTTCAGTGCACCGGAATATCCACAGAAGCTCATATGATGTTCTATGATAGTTATGACACAATAAAATCGATATATTTTAAGGTTCGGTTTAAATAAATATTCGAAGTCTTAAACTCGGTAATTCAATACTGGAGCAATGAGGTTAATTTTGTTTGTTCCGTGCTCAGAGCACGGTTATCATGTAATTTTGTTGTCCATTTAATGATTTATCTCAAGTGAACACTATCATTTTTGTCTAGAAGTATATGTAATTTTTTTTGTATATTTCAAATTATTTTTATTTAATAAAAATGTAGATTAAGCTACTATATTTTGTCAAACGATGTCATGTGTATCAAATTGTTGTGTCGGTATTTTTCACGTGTTGCGTTTCTTTTTTGCATCGTCTGGTATATTTCTGCTTTGAGGTACCTCACATTGTTTCAGTTCTTCCGAATGTTCCTGTGCCATTTCTAATATTTTTCTGAATTGTTCACAGAATTCTACTCTCACGGAGCGGGAGCTTAGCCTGGCAAGAATGCCATGATTTTCTAGCGTTTTGGACCGCCAGGGTGGCACGCAACGTATTCGGCGTGGGGAAACCATACTAAAAAAAATATTTTGTAGTGTTTCCAGGTTACACGTAATTGGGCTCCGTAAACAGGGTTCCAGGTCCTGTAAAGCTAGCAGGGCTGGCAAAATTCCTCCTCAGCTATAAAGCGGCGCATCGCCGCAATTTCGAAGGAGTGGCCTCGTATTCCCCCTTCGAAATACTTGAGCGGTAAGGTTAATTCGGTTTTTTCCGTGCTCAGAGCACGGTTATCATGTAATTTTGTTGTACATTTTATGAGTTATCTCAAGTAGACACTATCATTTTCTCTATAAGTTTATGTAATGTTTTCTTGTTCTACTCAAATTATTTATTTTTTAATAAAACGCTAGTTTAAGATAAAGATAGTTTAAGATAAAGATAGTTTAAGATATTATATCATGTGAAACGATCTCGTGTTTAATACATTGTTCCGTCTTTATTTTTTCAGTGTAGCGTTTTTATTTTTCTTTGGTTTATTTCTGCTTTCAGGCACATACATTCGTTTAGCTCTTCAGAAAGTTCTTTAACCATTTCTAATATTTTTCTGAATTGTTCACAGAATTCTACTTCCAGGGAGAGGGGGCATAGCCTGGCAAGAGTGCTGATTTTCTAGCGTTTTGGATCTCCAGGTCGGGGCGCAACAGATTCTACGTGGGGAAACCATACAGAAAGAAATATTTTTTATTGTTTCTACGTGAAACGTAATTGGGCTCCGTAGACAGTCTTCCAGGTACTGTAAAACTGGCAGTACTGGCGAAATTGCTCCGCAGCTATAAAGCAGCGCATTGTCGCAATTTCGAAGGAGTGGCCGCGTAAGCTCCTTCGAGATACTGGAGCAGTAAGGTTAATTTGGTTTGTTCCGTTCTCACAGCACGGCTATCATGTAATTTTGTTGTTAATTTAATGAGTTATCTCATGTAGACACTATAATTTTTCTCTATAAGAATATGTAATGTTTTTTGTACTTTCCAAATCATCTCTATTTAAATAAAACTGTAGATTATGCTATTATATCATGTGAATCGATCTCGTGTGAAGTAAATTGTTGCGTCTTTATCTTTTCAGTATTGCATCTTTAATTTGCATCGTCTGGTTTATTTCTGCTTTGAAGCATCTCACATTGTTTCAGGTCTTCCGAATGTTTTTGTGCCATTTCTAGTATTTTCCTGAATTGTTTACAGAATTCTACTCCCAGGGAGCGGGGACTTAGCCTGGCAAGAGTGCTAGGTTTTTCTAGCGTTTCGGACTGCAAGGGCGGCGCGCGACGAATAGGGCGTGGGGAAACCATACTGAAAAAATAATTTTTAAGTGATTCCACGTAACACGTATTTAGACTTCGTAAACAGTCTTCCAGGTCCTGTAAAGCTGGCAGGGCTGGCGAAATTGCTCCGCAGCTATAATGCGGCGAATTGCCGCAATTTCGAAGGAGTGGCCGCGTATGTTTGTAAAATTTGGAAAATTTAAGTGATCACAAATATTGAATGTTGGTGTTAAACCAGATATTAGAAACCAACAATCATCCGAGAAGTTTTACTGAGTAGATTCTACATCCATAGTTTGTAAGCTCTTATTCTGTAATTAGGTTAATTATGCTAGTATATGGGTAACTCTCTATCTTCAATTTTCTTAAAAATGGTAACTTGTAAAAATCAAAGTGTGATCTCATGGCCATGAGAATGTTCTAAAAACCTAAGAATGTATTACTAAGATCTGTTTTTTTGGTTCATTGAGTTCTGAGAAAAAATTGGCTTTGTGTAAAACTTTTTATTGTTTTCAAAACAGGTTTTTATTTATAATAAGAAAACTATTGGTTGTAGCGGGTTCTAACAACAAAATCCGCAATTTAGAGTCAATTTAGGGTTGTACAGACGCCTCGCTTTCCTTTGTATCCCTAAAATTATGGTTTTTATGGCAAAATAAAAAATTATTTACATTTATTAGTGTTCGTTCTGGCATCTCTGCCAGAGGCCAGCACCATCGCCTGCGCATGTTGCCTACTCTCTAAGGGGCTAGTATAAATTTCTTAGGCAAAGAGATCTGTACTACTCTGTGTTTGTATCGATATTTCCCCGCTACCCCCTCTTCGCTGCAGCAGTGTTATCCCTTCTGGTGCTGGTATAAAAGACGTGCGCTCCCCGCGCACACTGCCTTTCGCCATTTTCGCCATTCACTTTGCCACTCTTTGTCTGTTGTGCAGCATGCCTGGCGCATGCTTTTTATTACTTTTAAGAGCCATTACTTGTATTTTATGAAAGGCCCGATTCCTTCAGAATCGTATAGTGTTATTTTAGATATGTGTAAGAGTGCATAATAGGTCTGATTTGGACGATGATGTGTTTTATAATAAGGAATTGGATCTTGCATTTGAAATCTTTGTTGGTTTATATGGTCGTGTAAATTTGCCCATGGTTTGAAGCAGGTTTACTCTGTATTGGTTCTTGTTTTGTATTTGCAGCTTTTTGAAAAAGTTTGTTTGTACGCTGGCCTCCGATTTTGTTGTGGAGAGCTAATTTTTGGTACTGCACATTATTCATTGTGATTGATGTTGCAGTTTTTCGCTCCTGTCGTGAGTAAGACTGCGCTTGGCCGCATTCGGCAGTTCTGAGCTTTGATGGATTGTTGCTCCTGTCGTGAGCAAGACGACGTTCGACCGCATTCGGCAGTTTGAAGCGTTTTGGAAGGCGTCTGCTAGGCCCGTGCGGCAACCTCGAGCCGCGGCCACTGGATAGCAACGCTGAAATTCGGTCCCGTAGCCGGCAAAGAAGTCGGCTGGGTGACAGCACGCCGCCGGCACGAATTGGTTCGATCACATGCGGGCGTTGTTTGGCCGTGTGGAGGTCGGCATTCGTGTTCGGTCGCTGCTCGTCGACTGAAGTACGAGCGGGCAGGATGGCCGTTCTGCTTCGTTCCGGAGTATTCCTGTTTCAGTGTTAAATTTGTAAGAAGGTCGTAAGTTTTGGTAAGAGATCGATTTCCATGTAACTAGGTAATTATGCACTCATACAAAGCTTGGTTTTTGTAGTTGATGGCTCGTTTTTAGTAGTTCAGTGTATCATTCCTTTTTGTATTGAAATAAGACCGAGGTCGGCTTCTTTGTCAATTTTGTATGCTTATGTATTCACCTTCCTCGTCCTAAAGTGGACATTATCGAGGTTGTTCAGAATACTGTAATTCTGCTTATGGTTCAGGCGCGTTGTTGCTAGCGCCTCTTAATAGTGTTCCTGTTTTACTTCAGCTTTTTGTATAGAGACGGCATTTTTCCGTCAGTCAATTTTGTATTCATATTTGCAGTTCTGTATTATTTTTGTTGCATCAATCTCCGTTTCTCTGTTCAGCAAGAAAAACTGGTTTTGTAAGTTTTTCCCGATTTGTAATAAATGCAATATTTATGAGTTATTTGGATTGTTATATCTCCAACCTCCTTTAATATTTATGATCCTGTTTTATTCAGAACCTGGAGCGTCCTTTCGAAAGGTTTCGAATGTGACGAGTCTTTACGAATCTGATAGCTTAGGGGTTCTCTGTGTTAGCCCCGAATAATAATTCATTAGGTAAATGCATGGTCACCTCGCTTCTTTTGTTTCATAGCGAGGCTTCGTTTAAAAGTTTAATTTGTGCTGTTTTAAACAGCTGGCGACCGTACTTTGTTATCTGTATCATTTTCCTCCTCGCGTCTTCCTGCACCTCTCGGGACACACGGGGCCCTCATACAGCCTCAGGACCGAAGATTGGGTCTATTCTTCACATAAATAATTACAAACATTAACAGATTTTTAACTTGCTTTCGCATTGTCAATTCTCCCTAATCTTTAAAAAACTTAATTTAAAGGAATTACTGAAATTTTTTAAGCTCTTACTATTGAGATGCTTTGTTAATATTTAATGAAATTTGACGGCTAAGCTTAACATGCTACTTGGACTGATTTTATAAGAGACATGCAAATTTTATGTTAAATTTCATTCAAATATGTGCAATGACCTGCCGCCTATCGAAGTGCGTAAATCGCCACGCGCCGTCGTCTTACAGCTGTATTCTTTTAAGTCGCGCCGGCGGAACAAGCCCCGCTTCTTATTTGAGGTATTTCCGCTGTAATCCATACGAAACAATAGTGTCTCAAATTTCAGGTCAAACCGTGTATCCAGCATGGTGAGTATTGCGAATAAGAATTGACTAAGAGCCAGGAATCAGCTGCAGAGCCTTAATGCCTGTTCTTCCATCTAACCACTTTAATTAATTTACAATTTTAAAAATTACAGTTGAGGTATTCGGATGTAATTAATATTAACTGACTTTTCATGTCGCAGAGGAAAAGAAAATCAATTTGTGACTACCATCTACATTAATTTATCAGTATGAGCCAAATTAATTTATTGTCATTTTTTGTTTATTTTTGAAATTCTGCAAAATGGAAAGACATGATGTAAGGAACATGCTTAAAAAATGAGATAAAAAAAGAGCTTCCACTAATTCCACTTTAAATCAGTAGTTCAAAATTCGCCCGAAATGTCAGTTGTTAATACCCGATACGCCTTAAATGTGAACAATAAACAAAAAAGGGGGTTTATTTTCCATTTACGTCTGGGATGCAATACTAGGAACCATCCCGGCATACGTCTTAAGCAATTGAGTAAACACAGAAAAAAACTCGATCAGGATGGAAGCTTAAGGCCGAAACATTGAGATAAAGAAATAGCAGGGTTGAAAGTGAAAAACAAAAGAGAAGGGGAAGAAAAGAAAATGGAGGTGGACAAGAGGAGAGAATATCTAACATATATCTTCGTAACTGCTGTTCTTAATTTCGCATTATGCGGTACTCGCTAGATAATCCCACTCTCATGTTGGTGTAGTTTGGCGCTTCAATGAACAGGGACGGTCTCTGCGCCCCACGCAGCATGAACGGAGATGACCTTTTATAACGTGGCGAACGGTCACGGGAGACCATTAGAAAGATGCGACGTGGGCGCGCGATATCGCCTGCTCGACGTGTCATTACCAACTTCCTTCCTAAGCAGTCTTCTGTTCAACTCGCGCTGAAAACTAACACAGTAAGTTCTGGGTTGCATAAACGCCGTGCCCTTTTGTTTTTCGCCCGTATGTATAGTCAGGCGCTTATTAACGAAATACTATAGCGCGGTTTTAGAGACAAAGGTGCTGCAAAATGTGTTTCATAACCCCTCATTGTTTGTCTCAGCGATTCCTTATCAAAAACATTCAAGATAAATGAATTATACCAAAAAAATGCAGAAAATTGAAATATTCAGAAATATGTTAAAATACGTACTTTCGAGTAAATATATAAATATATGTCGTTTTGGAGCACGAACGAATATAAAACTTGAATATATCGTTGATTTGACTTGTTTAAGTTACCTTAAGAAAATATGTAATTACATAATTATCCGGGCCCTCATTACAAATGAGAAAGTTGGGGGTTATTTTTAGAAGGGGGAAATCCTTTACGGAGACCGGTGAAGCCGGTACTGTCGGACTCCCGTTCTTGGTTTACCAACTAAAACCCTAAACCTTCATCTCCTATGTCGTGATATCTCCCACCCGGAACTGTCGCTAGATATTACTTCGCGTGGAAGATTGACTGAGAGCTAATGCTTTAACTTCTTCACTCCTTTTCCTTCATGATCTTAATTTTGAACTATATACTATTATATTCCACTTCTCCTTCGAGCTCAGCATTATATCCATCATGTTTTCCGGGGTCATCACTTGTTGAAGCTTAGCATAATAAGTCTCCCTTTCCGTCTCCCATGCCCTGCACTGAAACAGTGTATGCTCTGCGTCGTCAGTATCTTCAAGGCATAAGTTACATGTCGGACTTTCTTTAATCTTGTAATCAGAGAGGTACGTAATAAATCCACCATGTCCCGTAAAGGCCTGGGTTAGGTAATAATTCACCTCCCCAAACTTTCGATCGACCCATCTCTCAATGTTGTTCACAATCCGATGTGACCATCTACCTTTAGCGTCCACATCCCACCTTCTTTGCCACTCTTCAAAAAGTAGCTTCTTAGCCTCACTCTTGATGGTCTCTATTTCCTTGGGGGATAGATACCGATTTAGTTGTCTAGCTTCCTGTAAGGCGGAATACGTCCTTTCCCTTTCCATCGCTGTCAGATCAATAGGTGAGATACTGGCCAATACCAGTGCTGCGCTAGTAGACACAGTACGGTAGGCAGCCACCACCCTCTGAGCCATTCATCTTTGCACTTGTGTATATTTGTTTCTCATAACCTGTTTTTCCAGTGAACTCGCCCAAGCTGGTGCTGCATACAATAGTTGTGAGTGACCTACTCCAGATATCATCCTTCTCTTGGATTCTCGTTGTCCGCCTACATTCGGTAGTATTCTTGCTAAGTTGGATCCAGTCCTCGCTGCCTTTTCTGCCATCACACTTATGTGTGGCCCAAACTTAAGTCTGTGGTCTATCTCAACTCCTAGATATGTTACTTGGTTCTTCCAGATTATTCTCTCTTCTCGCAGTCGAATATCTGGGAAGCGAAAAGCTCTCCGATCGGAGATTAACACCGCTTCAGTTTTCCCTACTGCTATCTGGAGGAGTCGTCTATCTAGCCACCTTTTGACTCTGTAGAGTGCTTCGTTTACTCTTAGTTCGAGCACTTCGATATCTTCGCTATGACTTATTATAAGTGTGTCATCCGCGTATCCTATAATCTGCGTGTTTCTTGGGAGATTAATATTCAATATGCCATCGTACAGGACATTCCATAGAAAGGGGTCAAGTCTGGATCCTTGTGGGACTCCGCACGACATATTTGCCTATATCTTGATGTTATCCAGGTAAATTATCTTCCTTTCATGGAGGTAGTCCTCGACGATCCTTACTAAGTATTCAGGGATCTCCTTATCAGCCAATGTTTCAATGACGTCCTTCCACCTAGCTGAGTTGAAAGCATTGCTGATATCGATTGCTACAAATGCGCAGAATCCCTTTTTCCTCCCAGTTCCATTTCTAGCTGCGTCTGCAATGCGAACTACTTATATAATCGCAGAAAAACTTATATGTTCCTCCAGTCTTGAGAGTATTAGTCCCTCCAGTAACTTGCCCATAGTGTCAAGAAGGCACAGTGGTCTATACGACGATATCTCTTCCAACAGTTTCTTGCCCTTCCGGAGTAGTATTAACTTTTGTTTTTTCCAGTTCCTGAAAAATTTCCTCTCCTTAAGACATCTATTATAGGCTTCAAATAAAGCTTCATAATGTGCAATCGCTTTCAAATAAAATTGAATTTATCGACGCAGCATTACAATGTGATCTGGGTCACATAGATATAATTTTTGCTTTACAGAACATTAGTTATCCCGTAATGATCTCAACACACTCTAAATTCTTAGTTTTTACCTTGCAGGATATTATTATGGAGCGAGGGGGAAAAAGGGCCCTTCCTAGGGAGGTTCGTGTATTTACGTAAGAAATAATATTAATTCTACCTTCTTGTCAGAATTCAATTTATATGAAGGTGAAAAGGTTTTGAAATAATAGTCGTACATCTTACACGCTCAAAATTATTTTACTTTGTATCTACAGACCTTCAACAAAGCTAGTTTTAGACTATTCCAATTTCTTAGAAAATCTAGAGATTACTCTGAACAAAATTAGTAATCTCTTTTTTTAAGTCCATTGTTGTATGTGGAGATTTCAATATTGGTTTTCTGCACGAATCTCAGAAAAAAGAGGAGTTTCTCAATTTACTTCGTTCTTTTAATTTAGGTATTACAGTGAACATACTGTCACCAAATCGGATACTCCCTCTATTATATACTTTAATATGCACATTTACTAGCCAACTTTTCATAATTCTAAAAATGTATGCGGACGTGAACTTGTGATGGCCCCTGTACAGGGACCGAAACGTGGTACTCGCGCAACGCGGGCGTGGGTCAGCATCTAATTACCAGAAATCACAACACGTCATTGAGAGGTTTTAATGATAAACACAACTGTGTTCATCGCTTTATTCTATCCGTTTCTCTTTTGTTGCTAACTGATGCTTTCCTTTCATTAAACAATGACAATAAGCACGTAAAAAAACACCCTTCAATGACAACATTAAAAAAATCAATTGACACAAAAATTACAAGAAAAACCATTCACCCTGAAAAACTTACAAAAATTGCATTCATACCGAATGCTCATTCTGAACTATTGCCTTACCGACGCTTAATCCATACAAGTTTAACATTAATTGGTCTTCTACATGAATGCGTCTTCGTAGTAACCGAAAACAAATTAGTCATTGCACTTCCTTGTGCAATGCGCCGCTCAGGAACATTTTTGTTGCGCTGTTGGTTCGGCACCGCGGTGTGTGGCGCAAGTTACGTTCGTCGCCAGCTGCCAACTCGCGCCCCATCACTGCACATGCCCTCTATGGCCGGCCACCGTCATCTCCATGGACATCACCATCGCGCAAAACTTTCTTCATCACCCGCGGAATTCGCCTTAGCACACGCAAGTTTATGACTGTTTCGGCTTATCCCGCGTTACAACTCCCACCGAATGTTCAAAATCACTACGCACCAATACACCATGTTATTTCCGTAGAAAACTTTACTTACATTCCCCCTCTTAATGTCAAGCCAGAATAGCGTTGGCATTCGTGCTATTAAACACATCACGCAAAATGTTCGACAAATATTGTTTACATCGCGATAATAACAAAACTCTCTTATATCGCCACCATTCATCAATTTGCGTGCGCGTTTTTTTACACAGTTCGCGCGCCGTCAAATAAATAAAATGTTTTTAAGTTATAAACTCGTAACAATAATTAAAATTCTTGCAACCTCTAACACGGATCTCGCGTTCCCGCTCCGAGCAAAACTTCATCTCCCTCTCTGACTGACGGGCATTGTTGTCCTCCAGCTTATATGGTTTCGCGGCTAACAAAAGCGGATGACCCGCTGATTGCGCCGAATAGCATAACGAAAAGTATTTATTCTTTTCACTTATCAGCGTTTTCCTGACCTGTGGTTGCTTCTACATCGTGTCCAAAATTCCTACGATAGTTACCGTGTCGTTCGATTCGCCTCTCAATGCTTATTTAATTAAATATTGCAAATCACCGCCTGCTATCATCTCATGACGTCACAACAATGTCTCTTGTTTCCTATATTTTTCTAAATGAAAATAAAGCTCTTAATTTTTATTTCGCCTCCTTGGCGTCCCCCAAAATCGTGACTACTTTCAAAAATTTCGATAATTTTTGCTCTTTTATTCTGCTAAATTCTAACCCGTTCCCTTCAGGCGTTTTCTTAATATTTACGAAAAACGCTACTTGTAATTACTTTTTTAACGTTAACAATGACGCCTACATATTCTTTTTCATTCCGGCGAAATGCACGATTACTAGAATTCACGAAATTAATCGAACCCATGGTCCATTTTGATGATTGTTGTTTCAAACGATTACAAAAATTAGGCTCTATCTTTTTTTGAGTCACGTTTCCCTTTCTTCCCCGCATTCATTGAATTTCTAAAAAAATGTTCCTGCGCGGCGCGGGCTAAAGGTATCCATACCTTTGCCTCGTCAGTTGCCCGAACCTGTAATCAGTTGTAAAAACTCATATTTTCTTTGTTGAAGGCTGACGCATTAGGGATTTCATGATAGTCCCATTCCTTCTCTTTAGGAACACGTGTCACGTTGATTTCCCTGTATTTCCCTCTCCGCATGTTTTGGGATTTAGGAAAAGTTTTAAAAATAAAAACGCTATTTTGCCACATCTGTGGCTGGTGACCGTAATTGTTATTTATTTCAATTTATTTATAAATACAAAGTGGCAACTATGCCAGTATTTTCTGCATCGCCGTTCTGAAAGATAACATCTACTTCCACCTTTATGTTTTGGTGTTGGTAACTGTGACAAAACTTGAAATTGATTAATATAGTTTTATCAATATTTAATTTCAATTCATTCATGGACAAATAACTTTTAATTGATTTGAATGATTCTGACAGATGAGTTTCTAGATGACTAAGATTTCACCCAATGCATTATGGTATCTGCATAAGAAATTGCAGAGAAATCAGAAGAGTTTGGATTATCATTAACATATATTAGAAATAGCAAAAGTCCTTGCGCAACACCTGTGGTAAGAATTTGATTACACTTTGGAGAAGAAATTTTTATATTGCCAGAAGATCTCTGTACAGATGAGGCCATTAACTCCACCCCTTATTTCATAATATTCTACTTTTGTCAACAGCTTTTCATAAGTAACACTATCAAATGCCTTTGAAAGATCAATGAATATACCTGCTGTTTTCTTATTTGTTTCCAAGTTTCCATTGATTGATTCCGTTAATTTCATGAATAAAGTCCACAACAGCAGTGGTGGTGGAGAAGCCCTTCCAGAAGCCGTGTTGAGATTTATTTTCTAAGGACAAGAATTTCATTGGGAAGTTTAATTCTGTTTCTTCACTACATTCATTTGCCTGTTGATTTTTATTGAGCAAATGAACAGCCAATACCGTAGAAGTAGCCAGAAAATTTGAATAAAACAGGCACGTGGGAATTTTAACATTTCACTCCCCATATTTTCAACCTTAACTTATCAAGAAATAACACAAATAATTGTAAGAAAAGCCAAATTATAGCAGTAAAATTTAGTCTTTAATGAGCATATTGAGCACAGTTTTATAATTTCAACAGCATTTACAATTTTGTAATACAAGAAACAATCAACGCAGTACACCAGCCCTAATGCAACTTTACTTGCTTTGAGACATGACAAATTTTGTGAATACTATGGAACGAGCTCTGTATGTGAACAATACTGAAACAAAACAAATGAAAACATTACCGCAACTTTGCTCAGGTAAAAATGCCAATTATTTTGCGAGTAGGAAAGATGGGGATGACAAGAGGCCAATAGATCGAGTGCCTTAATCCTACGAGCAAAATCAAATCACTTTCACCATGCGTTTTTACACAGTATTACTGCCTTTCATTTTAATTCAAAAATACAAATCCCCTAATTATGTACTAAGTTACAATATGGTCAGTAGTAGCTGATTCGTTCAGATGTCATTTTGTTTGTTTCTTGCATTAACAGTTTTATCTGAACATTTGAGCAATGTATCATTTTTAGCGCAAGTGCTAAAACTTCCACTTTTAGCATGTTGTCCACACCTTAAAAGTAACTGCCTTTACTAGTAGCTTTAGATATAATAAAAATAATAAACATTCTATTTTTGTTATCTACTGTCCCTTACAAGGTTTAACAATCTATTCTTATTCCACTCTCTATTTTATTGAATATCTTAACGAGTAATGTCAGTGTAATGATTTGTACCGGTCCGATAACATAATTTATTAAATAATTTATTGAACAGTATTTCCAGTCGAACTCCAAGAGAATTTAGGCAACGCCGGAAAACAATGAGCGATCGTGCCGCGGAAGGGGAATTTTTTGGAAATCAGTGAAAACGGGAAATTTGGGGCAGGGCAACGTGAACACCATTTGGCGGACAATTTTAGAAAAACTATGACACCAAGATCAAGAAAATCGCACCACGGGTTCACGAGAAATCATAAACGAAAGAATTTGTATTTTTAACATGTTTGAAGTAGCAACATGAAGTCATTGTTGATATGCTAATGACATAGGGAAAACCACATTTCGGTCAATTTCTTGAGAACGCGTCGACGGATTACGTCGAAACTTTGGAAAGCAATAGAGGAAATTACGAGGAATCCGGCAAAATTAGTCTCGACCCGGAGGAACGAATGCAAGACCGGAAAGAATTAATCTAAAGTATCATTACATAGGGGATTAAGAAACAATCGACGCGCGAGTAAAATACAGCAACACCACACGGCATCCCGGAAGGTACGAATATTACATTGTAAATAAAAGGAACAATAAAAAGACCCGATGACAACGGATTAAATGTTTACAAGGCCCAGAAGAAAGATAGTGATTACGAAACAGCGCTAAACACCGAAAATGTCGAACTTGAACATAAAATATAGTGGTGAATTTCAGTCGGTGATGGGCGGCTGTTTTGAAAGATGAACAACGCTAAGAAAAGGACAACAATATTGTGTTGAAGTAGACGGGTGAGAAGCAGCTTAGATCTGGGAGAGGTCAGATGTATGTGATAGTAGTGAAACTTTTATTTTCGGACTTGAACACGATACCGTTGATTTTATTTTGCAGTGTTAAGTAATGAACAGTAATCTATCGCAACATTTATTGGTGATTAATGGAATTTAGGTCGCGTTAGAATATTAGTAGAAATTTAATTATTTTAATTATTCGTCATTTTCGTTCGTGTTTATAGTAATTTTGTAATAGTTGTTTTTGTGTTTATCCCGGAATAATTGAGCCGGCGGAATTAAATTTAAGGACGGTGAATAATCGCCGCGAACAGTAATTTTTGGATTTTGGACGACGGGCGATTGAATTGGAGCCTGGGCAAAGGAGACTGGTAGCCAGCGAGTATCTACGTGTCCAGCGGGGTTGGAAGCAGACGGCAGTGCTGTGTAGGCGAGATGCGCAGAGTGGCAGAACAAGGGAAGTGACGACAACCTATTTTTTTATTATTGCGTGAATGAAGGAAATCCACAAAAAGGAAAGACATTCTGTTGAAGACCAAGTATTGTTTCATTAGTATTAGATTAAATTTTAGGGTACAACAGAATGCGCATTCGAGTGAATGAGTGTAAATATTTTTTTTTGTTGTTATGTGTGAATGTGTATAATTGATTTTATGGGTTATTGTATGTGTTTGAATATTAGTGTCAATGTGTTTATGCAAAGGAGCAGAAATCGCCGCGACCAAACGAATGCGGTGATGTTCATAGACCGTAACGGGCAGAATTTGTGTTAAATTTGCTAATACAGTAAAATAAATAGATGAGCGCCTACGGCGGGTCATTTGAATTTTGAATTGTGTTATGTGTACGTTATTTATTAGCTAGAAACTGACCCAAGCACGATCACGCCGATATTTTTTTTAGTGTTCTCCGTATGGAGCGATCACGGGATTCACGCCAAGGTGAGGCGGGCAAATGCTAGCTGAGGCGCGGGCACTAAAGATCAGCCGGGAATTAATAAGTAGGAAATTGTGTGACAGTGGCGACCAACGTGTATGTTCAGATGTTGAGGTTTTTTAGGTTTATGTGTATGTTTATGTAGGTGTTTATTTATGTTGACGTATATGTTTATGTTTAGTTTAGTTCAGTTAGGCAGGAGCCTCTTTTTCGTTGCTACAGTGGCGCCCAACGTGGTGGGCGTGAATTAAAAAAATATTGAGTCATCGTGCTGTAATTAGACAACAAGGGTCAGTTCATACAATAACGGTAGAACCATGGAAACGCGTAGCGGAAAATTGATTAGTGTACGGGATGCGTCGGAGTCCGAAACAATTTCTGCGTACGAGGAGGGCGAGGATTATCAAAATATAAAAGAGTGTACTGTAGAAGGGGAAGCCAATGTAGCAGGTGATGTACGGGAGGCGGCGACAGATCAGGCGATCGCGAGCAGAATCCCGAGCGAAGAGCCAGCGATGGAAGAGCCTACACTATCCATGATATGGCGGTTACTGGTCGACAACGTTCAGATGACTAGGGCGAATGAAGAACGTAGTGCAAGGCTAGAAAGTAATTTGCAAAGCAAAATAGAGAGCAAATTCGGAGAAGTGACAGATCAGATACGGGGGATTAATTCCACGTTAGATAAAGTGCAGTGTGAACTGCAATCCACCGTAGCGAGCATACGCGAGGAAGTGGGCGCGTTCAAAATTGAAATGGCCGCGCAATTGTCCAGGGTAGAACAGGAAACGAAGGCGATTGAAGAGAAGGTAGAAACTCGCTTTGCTATTCAGGAAGTCGTCAACCAGCAGGTGAATTCTAACCTCGATGACGTGAAGGTGGTCGTAGACGGGCTGCAGAACAATATACAATTGCAGCAAGTGCAATTGTCGGATATCGGCAAGGGTGTCGAGGGCATTCAAAACGCCGCGAGACGCCAGGACGTTCGGCTAGGGCAGCTCGAAAAATCGGTGACCGAGATTGACGACAACATTAGGTCGACCGTGCAGGGCGAAATTAAGAATTTAAAAACAGCAGACAACGGGCAAACTAGAGAGATTGATGAGTCAATCTTACGGAAAATCGCGGAACTAGAACGACAAGTGGATACGGCACGTAGGTCAACGACCTTCGGCAATGTCGCAGGGCATGCTACATTGCCGAATTATTTACGGTTCCACGGTGAGAGTAAAGAACAGCCATACTCGTTCTTAACAGCTCTCGAAAATTACTTCACAGTAAACGGTATTCCCGAAAGTGTTAAGTTGAGGTTTGTAGAAGAGGCGTTAAGTGCAAAAGCGCAATATTGGTGGCAGGCCTTGACGCCGACGCCGACAACTTATGGGGAATGGAGGGCTAAGTTTCTAGAACGATACTGGAACCAACACCATAAATTTGAACTGAAGTACCGGTTGATGTCGGAGAGATTCCGTAAAGGGGGCTCGGAAAGCATGAGCGATTTCGTGACGCGGAAAGTAAGCGCGTTTAAAGTTTGCAGTGAAGAATTCAACCCCGCTGAAATAATCAGAATTCTTATTCGGCAAATGCCGAACAGGATCCGCGAGCTTTTGTGGAATAACATGCCCGAAACAATAGACGACCTGATAGAACGCGTCAGTCGGTTTGATCGAGCGTATGAAGGGGACGACCATGACGCGCAAGATGATCGAAGCCAGAACTCCGGTAATGGTTACCAGAACCGGTATAGCAACGGGAAGAATAGGCAAAACAACATTTGCGCGATGGAAGCGCGAGTAGAAACAGAAAAGGGGAAACAAGAGAAATCGCAGGGCGGTCAGGCACCGCGAAAATCGAAGCCAAGAGAGAGCGACGTTGATCGAGTAAGCACGGAGCGAGCGGTTCAGGACACCCGGAATCACAGTACGGGAAATGTAGAGGCGACGCAAGTGCGTTGGGAATGCAATGGTAGATCGGAAAACTAGAAACGTTTGGGGCGAGACGGTGGCACGAACCAAACGACGTGGGAGAAATCGTGACGGTCATGGCTACGGCCAGCATTATTGTTGAAGGGGACGAATTGCTAAGAGAGGACAAAGTGGAAGGAGTAAAGCCGAGTAAGTGCTTGATTTTAAAAGGCACGTGTTATGGAAGGGAAGTGCAGGCATTAGTGGACTCGGGAAGTAGTGTAAGCGCGGTGTCAGAAGAATTCTGTGAGGAGGTGCGAAAGAGCGGGCAAGTGTTGATAGAGCTGCCGACGCGGAGGCTTCGTGTCGTAATGGCGAACCGAAAAGCGGCTAATACCACGGGAAAACAGATCTGGCTGGAATTGGATCTAGGGGAAATGACCATAGAGGTAGCAGCGATCGTGGTCCGGGGACTGATCCGTGACGTCATCCTAGGTATGGACGCACTGAGGGCTTACCGAGCCGTCGTCGACGTAGGTAGGAGGAAAGTGACGCTACGATCGAGAGATTGTATCGGAAGCGGCCCAGTGGTCGCCGAAACGGATGAGGCGGAGGTCGAGGGAGACGAAGTCCAGGCTACAATGGAAGAGGTTCTCCAGAGCGTGGACAAGGCCGTGAACGGTGTCATCGACCAGGAAGACTGCCCGGGGCGAGTTCGGAAACTGTTAGAGGAGCACCTAGAAATTTTTGGAGAATCGTCAGAACCAGTGAAGGGTTATCGATTCAAGTTGGAATTGAAGGACACCGCACCGTTTTCCACAAAGCCGTATCCCATACCGTGCAAGTATAGGGCGCAAGTGCGCGAGCTAATAGGTGAAATGGAGCAGAAAGGAGTCATTAAGAGGGCAATAACCCCGTACGTCAGTCCTCTGGTAGTAGTTAAGAAGAACGGTAACATTCGAATATGCCTGGATGCAAGAAAGCTGAACGCAGTCACGATCCCACGATACGAGACGCCACCTACAATCAATGAAATGATAGTGAAGTTAGGAGGAGCGACGATTTTCAGCGCGCTCGATTTTTCGTCCGCTTATTGGCAGATCGAAGTTGAAAGGAGGAGTCAACAATTTATTAGTTTCAAATTTGAAGGGACGGTGTACTCCTTTACGCGATTGCCATTTGGATTAAAGAACTCGGGGGCGGCGCTGATTCGTTATCTGGACGACGTGATACCGGAAGAATTAAAAAGAACGATGGTCATGTATGTCGACGACATAATTTTGTTCTCATCGGATTTGCAGTCGCACCTAGCAAAATTAGAAGAACTATTTCGAATCTTTAAGAAGTACAATTTGAAATTGAATTTGGAGAAATGCGAGTTCTGCAAACGAAGAGTTCAATTTATGGGACATGAAATTTCAAGCGAAGGAATGAAGATTCAGGAGAGTAAACGGGAACTGATCCGGAAATTACCGCCACCAAAGAACATAAGAGAGCTACGACGATTATTCGGTATCTGCAACTATTACGCGCGTTTTGTGAAAAACTACTCACAAAAGGTGGTACCGCTGCTGCATCTATTGAGAAAGGGGAATAAATGGCATTGGGACCAACAGTGTCAAGAAGCGTACCAGCAGCTGTTAGAGGCCTTCGAGCGCACATACGTGGTGCATTACCCGGATTTTCGCCGACGCATGTATGTCCAGACAGACAGTAGCGGATATGCACTGGGAGCAGTGCTATTTCAGTTGGGAGATGGCGGAGAACAGCGAATCGTTGCTCTGGACAGCCGGTCACTAAAAGGCAGCGAACGAAATTTTGGAGTTACGGAGCTGGAGGCGTTAGCGGTAGTGTGGGCGACCCGGAAATTTAGAACGATGCTAATTGGGTGTCCATTTACCGTCATCACCGACCATAAGGCGTTGACGTTTTTAATGACGAGCCATACCCACAATGATAAACTGTTGCGGTGGGCGCTATGGTTACAGCAATTTCAAATTGAAATTGAATATTGTGAAGGAAAGAAGAACTTGCTTCCCGATTATTTGTCCCGGATAAAGGTGAAGGAAAAGGAGAATGTGAAGATGTGGTAGCAGCAATCCGAGTACGAGAGATCAACCCACGATGGACGGCAGGGGCGGTGTTGGATATCCAACAACGCGATCCATTCGTCCGAGAAGTAAAGAAGTTGATTGCAGGACAGCCCTACGATACCAACCGGGTGAACAAAAAAAGGGACCAAGACGTCAGCAACTGGAGAATGCACGACGGGATATTGCTGCGAAAAGTCAACGGCCCAGAAGGAAAATTTAGAATTTGGGTACCAGAAGAAAGCCGAAGAGAATTGGCGACGTCGACCCACGAGCACTATGGGCACTTTGGAGGCGGAAAAATAGTGCAGATACTGGCAGACTATTGTTACTGGCAGAACATGGGAAAGGAAGTGAGGCGAATAGCGAGTGCATGTGACGTGTGCCAGAAGACCAAACAACCAAATCGGCATTGCGAAGGAGAATGGCAAGCAATCGTGCCGCAAGGGCCTCAGGATCTGTATGCAGTGGATTTATACGGCCCGCTGCCGAAGACGAGGTTTGGCAACCAACATCTATTCGTCATCATCGATGTGTTCACGAAGTTTGTGCAGATTTTTCCCATACGAAAGCCGAATACAGCTAGTTGCGTACGCCAAGTGAGAAAATTTATTGAGATGTGCGGAAAACCGGCCCGGATTCTTAGCGATAGGGGAACTCAGTTTACAAGCGACAGGTGGAGAGAGGAGATGGAAGCTCTAGAAATCTCTGTTCACTTCACGGCTGTGCGCCACCCTCAGAGTAATCCGAGCGAAAGAGTAATGCGAGAATTGTCGCGATTATTCCGAGGATACACAGCAGAAAACCATCGGGCGTGGTTTGAGGCGGTGCCAATTTTGAATAACGTCCTCAACGCCGTACCGCATTCCAGCACCAACGTGACGCCGTGGGAAGCGCACTTCGGAAGGAGGAAGAAAAGACCATTTGATCGTATTCGGATCCCACCAGAAATCGGCGGCGTGCAAGAAGTGGCAACGAGTCAACAAATAGTGTACGAGCAGCTACGGAAGTCGGCAACGAGCAGGAAGAAGGCCCAGAAACAATGCCAACGGAAGACATTTTAAGCTGGAGACAAAGTACTAGTCCGAGCGTCGCATTCGTCCTCGTCGGACCAGAAATTGTTTCGTAAATTCTTTCCGCTCTATGACGGCCCGTACACTATAAAAAAGGTTTTAGATAACAACAATGTTGTGTTAGTAGACGGAGAAATAGATAAAGGAACGCAAAACATTTATAATGTAAAACTATATAGAGAAATAGAATGACGTTGGTAATAGCTAGGTAGCCAGTACTAGTAGTTGAGAAAGGTATGGTTACAATGTAAAATGTACAAAGAGTTGAGATTAAAGGTGACAGTAGCAAGTGACAAGGTGGACAAAAGTCAAATGATAAAGAATAGCTTTTATGAACGAAGTGTAGACGTTAAAAGGTAGTTTGAAGGTATCGGTTAAGATTAGTTGTAAGGAATAGTTTATAAGCAAGAAAGGAAGATTGTTTAGATTAAGGCACCGGTGAAAGAAAAGGGTGACAAGTGTAACGTGTGATAGTGCGATAATAGACGACGGTACAGTGTGCAGTGCAACCGCAAGTGTAAGTGCTAGCAGGTACATCCGTCGCGAACGCGAGTAGGTTGAAGGCAGTGTTAGCCAAGGTCGTAGACACTGGGGCGGCCGAGTAGAAAGTGCATGTGGCAGCAGGTGCAAGTCGCGCCAGCAACAAACAGAGTGTAGACTTCACAGTGCAAGAACAGTGATAGATGTCAACTCAGTATGATGGCATCATGAACTGAGTAACATCTTAGGCGGGGGGAGATGTAATGATTTGTACCGGTCCGATAACATAATTTATTAAATAATTTATTGAACAGTATTTCCAGTCGAACTCCAAGAGAATTTAGGCAACGCCGGAAAACAATGAGCGATCGTGCCGCGGAAGGGGAATTTTTTGGAAATCAGTGAAAACGGGAAATTTGGGGCAGGGCAACGTGAACACCATTTGGCGGACAATTTTAGAAAACTATGACACCAAGATCAAGAAAATCGCACCACGGGTTCACGAGAAATCATAAACGAAAGAATTTGTATTTTTAACATGTTTGAAGTAGCAACATGAAGTCATTGTTGATATGCTAATGACATAGGGAAAAACACATTTCGGTTAATTTCTTGAGAACGCGTCGACGGATTACGTCGAAACTTTGGAAAGCAATAGAGGAAATTACGAGGAAT
>BLKR01008076.1:0-26429 GCA_011170035.1 Teleogryllus occipitalis
TTGAGATAATTTTACTTAATTTTACTCAATAAAATTGTCTCAAAATCAACATACATATATTTCAATGATTTTATAAAGGCATTAGTCACTATTTTTATTTTTGTCTTATTAGTTTCGAAATTGAGACGTACCTACACTTTGGTTATTAAATATACTTGGGTTTTCGTAACGTGGCGCCTGAGGGTTTTATGTTCACGATGAAATATGGCAGGGCTTTTCGCGTCTTTCTCGGTCGTGCCATTAGAGTTGCTTGATCTGCCAAACTGCTTGATACGGCCCCGTTCATGCGGCATCTTGCAGCAGGACCGAGAAAGATGCAAAAAGTCGTACCATATTCCATCATGAAGACAGGGTCTCAGGCGCCACGTTACGCAAACCCAAGTATAGCAGTAGGTTTGTTACCATGATGTTAATCAAGGTTAATTTTTAGGAAAACAAACTGATTTTCCGAGCTTCGTGTAAGTCACAAAAAATATTTTAATGCATTTTTTTGTTGTAAAACATTATATAATCCAACATTCGAAGTGTCCCTATGTGAGAGAAGATCAATTGCCTTCAAAATTTCACTTCGACTCCAAATCAACATTCGTAACTTCTGTACCTAACCTGCACTGACGAGATCCTCAGCGGAGGTCAGGGCGCCGCGAGCGCGCCCTGGTTCTGTGTCATTGTGCGAATGGAACATGCGCTCCTTTTCACTGGAGCGTCCTAGCAGTCAAATGGGACACGAAAGCTGCCCAGAGAGCGCACCAGTGCGGCCAATGGAGAACGCTTTTAGTGCGGCATTTAAAGTTCTCATCTACGCCTCTAACTACGTTCTTGTCATTCGGCATGCCGAGGAGAGGGGGCTGGCAGGCCAATGGCATAATGTAATAATGAAAAAATGCCATCCTGCAAACCTCTTTTCATTGAGCTTGGAATCTTACCATTACCTTGCCTATTTCTTTACGAATCTGTAGTATTTGTCAAAAATGACTTACTTATCGCTGGGAACTCATTAATTTGTAATACTGATATTTATAGTTACAACACTCAACGTAGAAATCATGTTCATCAAATGTCAGTATCAACAGCTCTCTACAAGAAATCCACATACAATACATGTACGTTACTTGACAACGCATTGCCAGATGAAATTAAACAATTAAAATTGGTACACAAATTTAAGTTAAAAGTAAAATCTTTTCTGCTGCAAAACTGGTTCTATACAGTTAGAGACTATACTGATCGTCAAAAAGAAAAATAATGTTTACTTTAACAAAACCAAGATATAGTATAATGAATTAGTTTACATTTGCATTATATAATTTTAAAAAAGACTCAATATGCCTGTAACAAATAATGTACTTCCGGGTCAATGACCCCCATCTCGATCCGGTTTTTGTCCAGTTTCCCTGATCCATTGAGCAAATGCTGAGATGGCCCCTTGCTTTGCTTCTGGACGTAAATGTAGCTTCACTATGCGCACGTTTTGTTGAACTTTCCTTTTGCTTGTAGTGGTAGTAGAGCTTAGGGTGAGTTTCTATTTTGTTAACAATACAGAAAAATCAAGTCTGTTCGTTTCTTTACCGTTAAAAATAAGTTTTCTGTAATTTGGCAACGAAAATATCTAGTTTTTGAAATGTTAATCTCTCGCTTTTTTAAATTTATTATTATTATTATTATTATTATTATTATTATTATTATTATTATTATTATTATTATTATTATTATTATTATTATTATTATTATTATATTATTATTATTATTATATTATTATTATTATTATTATTATTATTATTATTATTATTATTATTATTAATAGCGCTAGTTCGTTGCGCCGCCATCCTACGAACGGAGTCCGCCGGCGCGGGCCCGTGGGAAGCAGCAGCGAGGAAGGCGCTCCCCAACATCGGGCGCGGCGCAGGACTCTCCGTCGGGCCGCCTAGACTGCTGGCCAGCTAAAAAGCCGAACTAACGGGACAACTTTTGAAAAATGTCACTGTCGGATGAGAACATACATTTATACTCGATTTAGGGTAGTTTCGTTTCGTTTTATGTTGGCAAAAGTTGTTGCCAATCGTCACACAAATACCCTGTATATATTACCTTCAAGCGGTAGGGACATTTTTTAAAATTTAAGTTTGCAATGAAACAATGACTACTTCCGTAGATTTCGCCAACATTCAAAGCCATACAAGTGAAGTTGTGTTAGTTTACGAGTGTTGCTAAATATTTGCATTTTGCGTTTTGGTGCTCTTCGTTCTTTGCGTTTTATCGTTCAATTTATTTATTTAGTAGTACTAGGCGTTTTTGAGTTTTATTTATTATTTTCCAATTGTTTTGTTTAGTAATAAAGTTAATTGAAATAGTTATAGTAGTTCATTGTTTGTTGTTGTTAATTGTGTCCCTTTAGTATTTCTTGTTTTAAATTAATTATATTATATTTATTATTATTATTTTTTCTAAATTCATTTTATTTATAATTGGAAAATAATGGATAGCCCAACAACATCTGGGTCTATACTAAATATTGAACCTTTGAAGATAAAACGTATTCAAAGTTCTCTTCAAAAGGGAATTGTCAATTTATATTGTGGACTGTGGAAGGAAGCGGTGGAAGAAAAGGTCCATGTTACCCACTCTTGTTTAATAATGCGAGTGGCAAAATTATTACAGGTAAGATTGATTTTTCTTTTTTCTTTTCTACATCTTATCTTTTAAAACTTACAAGTGTAATTTTCTTAATTAAAATTGGGATGAGTATAGTTGTTAATTATCTATACCATTACTCATTTATTAATTACCATTACTCATGTATTAATCGTAATAAATTTAATTTTCTTTTTTTCAAGATGTTGTGTGTTTACAGGTGGGTGTAAAGTCAGTTGATAGTATTATCAACAAATGTTAAAAACAAGAAGCTCTGACCACACCCAAAAAGACCCGTAAAAGATCCCGTCCAGTCACAGATGTTGACAATTTCACTAAGGATGCAATTGCCAATAAAATTTATTGTAGTTTGAGTTCAGGTAATCAATTAGACTTTTTAATTAGTTTGTTAGTATAGAGTTTTATTAATATAAACAATGATCATTTTGTGTTGTTTTATGTATTATTTAACAAGTACCAAGGATTATATTTTATGTAGGTTGTGGTATTTCTGTAAGAAACCTGTACATAGAGATCGTGGGAGATGAAATGTTAGATTTTGAAGGCTCTCAGACCTCCCTAAAGCGAATAGTGAAGAACATGGGTTTTACTTGGGGAAAGGGAGACAGGTATGCCCATGTGAGGGAGAATGAAATTATAATTTTTAAAAGAGAGTGCTTCCTGAGGAATTACTTTAATAATACAGACTCCAACACACCAAAGACAGTAATTTTTTTGGATGAAACATGGATATACATGAATGATAATTTCTTATACTTATTTTCTGTAACATTAACTTTAATATTGTTGCCCATTATAATGAATGTACAGAGAACATAATGGTAAGTGCATAAAATAAAGCAATATAAATTTTGATTGAAGTTGGATAGGTAAATGTTACCATAGGTTTCTTACAATAGGAGGGTCTTCAAAAACGTGGTTAAAAAAGGATGAGGTAAGGGGCCATCCAAAAAAACCAGATGAGGGGAGCAGATTTGTGGTTGTTCATGCAGGAAGTAAGCATGGGTTTGTACAAGGTGAGTCGTAATATTCTGAATGTATAATAATAAACATTGCATAATGGTGCTGTACAGTATGTTTCCCTAACTTTATTATCACCTATAACATTAATTTATTCTTGGTGTTTATACACTGTTAATAATTTATTTTTACAAAATTTCCTCAGTTGAAGTGAAATAATTTATGTTCATTAGGGGCAAGTTTAATTTTCAGCACAAATTTGAAGAGGGGCCAGGATTACCATGGTTCTATGAACAGTGAGAATTTTGAAAGGCAAGTTCATCATTAATTTTTATTATGGTCAAACAATCAAGTAATTCTTAAAGCAATATTTATTGTGTTTTTTATTATTTTTGCAAATTTCCACAGGTGGGTTCAAACCCAGTTAATTCCTGGGATGAAAAATTTGGGGCCTTGCTTAATTGTAATGGACAATGCTTCATACCATAGTAGATTGGTGGAAGAAAATCCTTCTTCAAAGTGGAAAAAAAATGAATTAGTGGTACAGTTCAGTTCTGATGTCTCCGGCTCTGTGACGTCATGCCATTTCGCTGTGTCAGTCGCAGAGCGAAGGAGAGGGGGTAGAGTGGGGATACACAAAGGAAGCGACGGTAGGGAGTGGGGGAAGAGATGGACTCTACTATTGAGTTAAAGACATTGACCTTACCTAATCATTGTCCACCGATGAACTATCGCTATTTTCAGTGTCTTCACACTCGATATCCGAGTCCATATTTATAACAATACTGTCTATAATATCTGGCACTGGACCGTCCCTCCTCCAGTATTCATTTTCAAGTTTCATGACATGAGCGCAGTAACCCTTCCAGTCTTCAATAGTGACTTGAGTGATAGCCCAGTTTGTAAGCTCTAACAACTTCTTTGCTGTCCTTTATAAGTCTCTTAATTTTTGCCCACGCCATTTCAATGGGATTCAGAAGGTGGATGACAGAATGACCCCTACTGGTAAACAGCTCATCAATTTTTCATGTCTTGTTCTGAGGTTTTAGTAGCAGAACTAGTTGGTATAATTCAGGGTTCCTCCGGTTTTCATTAGCATGCATTCCTTTTGCATTCAACCATTGAATCATGTCGCGCTTTAATGCATATGCAGTTGGGGTTTTATTGGCTAACACACTGATATGGAGCATTATCACAAACAATTACTGCCTTAAAAGGCAGTTTTTGTACTAATGTGTCTCTCACCCACTTTTCAAAATTTTCTTGATTCATCTGACCATGGTAGTCGCCTGATGCAGAACCGACGACCTTCACTGTAAATTGTCGAATTCGATTTCCGCTTCGCCATTTCGCATCTGACATTCGCGCACTCTGAATCAAAACTGAGCTGATGTTTGCGAAACCAATGCATTGACCAAGCACGCGCTGGCCCTTTCCTACAGCCCATGTGTGACTCACGGACGTCTGTCAAACAAATCCTACAGCCCATCACCTTATCGCGCTCCCTTCACCCCGCGGAGAAACTTAGACCCCTCTCACAGGGCCGGAGAACTCGGAACCGAACAGTAAGTAATTAGTAAAGATTATAGATTGAATTTGAAATGTAAATAATTTTAACAATAAATATTTTTATAGAGGTGGTTACAACAACATGGTGTGGTACCACCAAATAATGCCACTGTTGTCCTTTTGAGACAACTATGCAAGCTTCATTGTACTCAACTAAAAAGGTTTGATTTCATATATAATTTGCATTTTCAAAATGTTAATGAAGAAAATATTTATGAGATGGGTTGTTGTTGTTGTTTTTCTAGATATGTTGTTGACAAACTTTTGGAAGATGAAGGACATGAAGTATTACGCCTTCCTCCATACCATTGTTTCTTCAATGCAATAGAACAAGTATGGTCTGAGACCAAACGTTATTATTCTAAAGTAGTAGTTTCAAGGGCAGGCAGTGGCATTGAAAGAACTAAACAGGTTTGGGAGGAAGCATTAAATCAGGTATGACTTACTTTTCTAAGCGAATATTTAACTTTTAACACCAAATAGCAGCTTAATAATAAAATTTGAATATTCTTATAATATTGATCCAAGGCCATAATTACCATCCCAGAAACTTCAACAAAAATAATAATAATATTTTAAAATTAATTGCTTCTCATTAAAAATTGTTATAATAATAATAATTATTATTATTATTATTTCTATTATTAGTTATTTTCACATCTGAGTGCATGAATTTTATAAAATTTTATTTCAGCTTTTGCTTTTCTTTGTGTAACCCATATTGCTTAATATTAATATTTATTATTTTCAATATTTATATCAGTTATTTTAATTGTAATGTGGAATCTGGTATCATTTAATTTTTCTTTTTGGCACATATCCTTGTAGGTGACTCCACAAAAATGGAACAATTATGTGGAACACACTGAAAGAATTATAAACGAGTATTGGAGAAAAGAAATTCAAGATGTTCCAGAAGTTCAAGAAATCTCAATAAATTTGGAGAACAGTTCTGAAGAAGAGGATGACAATGACAGTGAGGAATTATAGGTAACATGTTCATTACAACAAGGTTTCTTATCTTTATGAAACCTTTTATGACTGTAATTCATCCTTTATGAAGAACAACATGGAATAAACTATTTATTTATATTATACATTTACAGAAGAATGCTCTATATATCGCATCTGAACTGTCATATTTTGACTATTTGGAATAAAAAATTTAATGTGATGTTAACCTGGTATAATTTCAGGTAAGATATTAACCTTATGGTTCTGTTGCATGAAGTAGATGCATGATTGATGTAATAATAACTTTTCATTCCCCAGCTTACAAAATGTGTCGGGACTATCACTACGTAATCTTTTTATTGAAGCAAGTTTTGTTAACACAACTTTACATTAAATGTATTTCTTTCATCATCAATAGAAATTGATTTTGTAGTAATCAAAACGTTTTTTTTTTGTCTCCAGACATTGTGTTATAATAATAATAATAATAATAATAATAATAATAATAATAATAATAATTTTATTATTATTACTATTATTATTATTATTATTATTATTATTATTATTATTATTAGGGAGTGATTATCTATGATTTTGCATATTTTTGTCTATTGCTTCAGGGCATAGCTAAATTAAATTCCTTGACATGTGGTTAGAATTGGATGCTATGAAGATTAATATGTTAGTGCGATTTGGCAAATTTTTCTTGTTGGTGCATATTCATATTATAATAAGAGCATATTTTTATGCTCCTATATTTATTTTGTTAAAAGAGTGACTTATCTCTAAACCATTCCTTGTTTTCATAGAGTCTATTTATTTGGGAGCAATCATTGATTAGAAAAAGCTTATCACAATTTGTGTTTTTTCTTTTCTATAGACAATAAAATACTTGTGCAAATGTGGGATATTTCTTGATATATTTTTTTATACCAAGCAGAAAAAATGAAACAAGACAAACAATGTTCTTAATGAAGGTGCATAATTACTTCAATTATTTCTCCTGAGAAGTGAGCTAGGTTATATTATGTTTGCACAAAAATATATCTTTTCATTCCAAGTACCACATGAAATGAAATATTGTTAATTTTAATTGCATATTAAAGTGCATATTTCAGAATTTTTAGGTCATAGATGCATATTTCAAGATTTTTAGGACATAAAAATCATCTCTCTAATTATTATAATTCTTAGTTTTCACACATGTCCTTGTCTTGTTTATGTAAATAATCTTGTCAACATTGTTTTAGTTTTCTGTAGCTTTTTGTAACCTTATTTGATTAGTAGCATTTGTGACATTACTTGTAATACTGGTTTTGGGCAAGTAGCACCACATCTCTCTCTAAATCCCACATGCATTTTGAATTTCCTTGGCACAATACTCTAATTTTAATGCTGAAAATAACCGTTGTCTTACCTTGAATTTTTTCATAGCAAGAATGTGTATTTAACTGGCAATAAATAAACAATATATTAATCTTGTACTGCTTGACTGCCTATTGGGAATTATTTGGCATGAATTTGTAATGGAAACTGAAGTATAATATACTTTTGATTTGAATTATTTAACCAGCAATGAGAGGGTTTACCGTGTAATAACTGCATGTTCAGGGAGAAGCTTATAGTAATGTAGTCACAATAAGAGAGTAGATTCAATATTATTGTGCAACTATATATTTAATGTGCCATTTATATTGATAGTGTACATTCCTGTTTAAATAAACATCTTTAAAAAAATCAAAAAGTCATATTTATTACCATTATCCCAATCTTATGAATCACACCCCATTGAAATGGTGAAAAAATGGGTAAAGAGAAAGACTGTCTCTGGTAACAATGGATAAGTTATTGAAGACTTACTTATACTAATGATGATTTTTATTATTTTTTTTTTTTTTTGAACTTACTTTTAAAAGCTAATGAATAATTGAACAGATAAATTAAATGGATGCATTTGCATTGATATTGACATAACTGGACTGTTAGGAACAATTCATTAGATCACTTAAAAACTACCATGTATATCACGTTAATTAACTTCAATAATTGTGGTATTTATTTGCGTTCAATAAAACTCATTACTACCAGTTCAAAACGTGAAGGAACTGTTGACACATCTCAAGAGCATTAATAACATAGAAGTATGACCACAGATAACTTTTGAGGTTGTATTTTTCACTTGCACTTGACACTTTTTAACACTTCTTAAGCTCGCAATAGTTGATAATTCTTAATTAACTTAATAATTATTCACAGAGTTAATATTCGTTTATAGATGAACATCTCTTTTTAATTCTACCGAAAAACGAAACATGTATTATTGAACAGTGGACAAGACTCGAGACCGCGCGAGGACTGTGAATGACAACAAAAAACAAAAGCGAGAGACTTGATCAGAGTTATAGTTTCATAAGTTGGCTATTCCGACAGGAAATCTTTCAAGCTGCCATATTGCGAATCTAGTGCGGCCTAATACACGGCCTGGACTATACTCTTTACTTTATTTCTAAACATCATAACGTATCACCCGGTTTCCACGTCTACTTCCGAGAATATAAAAGAATTTTAAGGAAAATAATAGTTCAGGCAAAAATAAAGAAAAATAATGAGGATATTTTGAACGCTAAAAATAAAACTAAAGCAATGTGGAATATCGTAAAAAAATTCGACCACGTCATCACGACATTTCGTAGAAAATGTTGTTTTAAAGGATAATGAAAGAGAAACAAGAAACCCAGAAAAAGTTCCGAATCTCTTCAACCAACACTTTTCTAGAATTGCGGTTGATCTCACAAAGGGACTAAAACCACAAAATTCAACATCATATGCTTCCCAAAAAAGTTTCGGTACGATGTTTATTTACGAAACTTCTTCTAACGAAATCCTCAGAATAGTCAGTAAATTAAAAAATAAATATTCATCAGGTTTAGATGAATTTCCGGATTGTTTATTAAAAACGTGTGCACC
The DNA here is from genome assembly GCA_011170035.1 of Teleogryllus occipitalis. Lineage (NCBI taxonomy): Eukaryota > Metazoa > Arthropoda > Insecta > Orthoptera > Gryllidae > Teleogryllus > Teleogryllus occipitalis. The sequence continues at coordinate 9,103 of BLKR01008076.1, forward strand.
TACCATTATACACCCATTAACTCACATTTTCAATGCTTCCTTGTGGACAGGAATATTTCCAAATACTTTCAAACCAGCAAAAATTAAGCCACTTTTTAAACAAGGGAACAAAAATGAAATTGAAAATTACCGGTCAATTTCTCTTTTGTCAGTTTTCTCAAAAATATTAGAGATGCTTTTCTATACGCGAATGGAAACCTTTCTCAGGAAAAAACGAAGCGTTTTCAGACTCACAACACGGTTTCAGGAAATCAAAATCTACGGAAACTGCCATTTTTTCTTTCCTTAAAGATGTTGCTTCATCAATGGACAAAAACGAAGAACCCATTGGGATATTTTTAGATCTTTCGAAAGCTTTTGACGTTATTAACCATAACATCTTGCTCTCAAAATTCAATTCTTATGGAATTCGTGGTATTACCCTAGATTGGATAACCTCGTACTTTAACCATCGATCTCAAAGAGTAGAAATACCGTACGGGCACGGAAGGACATTATTTACTTCTCTCTCCAATTCTTTGCCAATTGAACATGGGGTCCAACAAAGTTCGATCTTACGTCCTATCCTCTTTCTGTTGTACGTAAACGATATGCCCTCATGTATTAAAAATGGAAGAACAGTTCTGTTTGCCGATAACACGAATGTTCTTTGCAAAAAAGAAACAATAAATAGTACAATTTCAGAAGTTTCAAATTGGTTTTGTAATAACAGATTGATAGTTAACGAAGGAAAAACTGTCTCAATGAAATTGTGCGCTTCAAATCGGCAGTCGTATGCTCCATTGAAAATGAACAATATGCAATTAGCTGATGTTAAGGTAACAAAATTTCTAGGTCTCTCGATTCAATCAAACCTCAAATGGAATGTATATATAACAGAATTAAACACTAAATTAAACTCATTATGTTATGCATTCAGAATTCTTTCTAATTCTGTCAGCCTTCATGCAGCTCGTTGCGTGTATTTTGCAAATGTACATTCCCACCTGAGATATGGCATAATATTCTGGGAAATCTCATCCTTTTTGTGCGAAGACATTTAGATTGCAAAACAAAATTATCCGAATAATGAAAAAATCCCATCCACGTGATCCGTGCAAGCCTCTTTTCATTGAGCTTGGAATCTAACCATTGCCTTGCCTATTTATTTATGAGTCTGTAGTATTTGTCAAAACTGACTTACTTAGCGGTGGGAACTTATTTTCATGTAATACCGATATTTATAGTTACAACACTCGACGTAGAAATCATGTTCGTCCAGTGTCAGTATCAACAGTTCACTACAAGAAATCCACATACAATACATGTACGTCACTTTACAACGTATTGCCAGAAGAAATTAAACAATTAAAATTGGTACACAAATTTAACTTAAAAGTAAAATCTTTTCTGCTGCAAAACTGTTTCTATACAATTAGAGATTATACTGATCGTCAAAAAGAAAAAGAATGTTTACTTTAACAAAACCAAGATATAGTATAATGAAGTAGCTTACATTTGCATTGTATAATTTAAAAAAAAGACTCAAAATGCCTGTTACAAGTAATGTACTTCAGCTTCCGGGTCAATGGCCCCCATCTCGATCGGTCTTTTGTCCAGTTTCCCTGATCCATTGACAAAATGCTGAGATGGCCCCATTAATTTGCTTGCGACGTAAATGTAGCTTCAATATGCGCACGTTTTGTTGATCTTTCCTTTTGCTTGTAGTGGTAGTTGAGCTTAGGGTGAGTTTTTATTTTGTTAACAATACAGAAAAATCAAATCTGTTCGTTCCTTTACCGCTAAAAAAAAATTTCTATAATTCGTCAACGAAAATATCTAGGTTTTAAAATGTTAATCTCTCGCTTTTTTGAAGTATTTGTTATTATCATTATTATTATTATTATTATTATTATTATTATTATTATTATTATTATTATTATTATTATTATTATTATTATTATTTGTTCATTTTTCAGCTATTAATATTTTAATTGTTGGGAAGGGATTCTGAAATTCAAGAAAGCGTGCGCAGATGATTTTCTCCCCCATACGTCACATACGGTTTTTGACTAAATAAATAAAATCAAAAGTACCGCCCATGGAATATCAACAAGTCGCCTCTTGGGAGCGGGAGGGCAGCACGGATGCAAGGAGTAAAGCGTTGGGAGGGAGTTATTAATGCTCTCTGGATATTATATACACTGTCCTTGCCCCTGCGCCCAAAAAGGCATGCGAGCGAACATGATAACCTTAGATAAATAATAGTGCTCAGTGATGATAATCTTTTTACTTGTTAGAGAAAGTTTTATTAGTTTTGTCAACAACAGTATACATAATTGTTCACTGCGGAGGTTGCTGAGATAGTAATGGAAGATATTGATATTTTAACGGAAAGCATTATCAAAGTAGAAGCGGTAAGCCTTTTACGTTTTTGACGGAAGGTTAATTTGCCATAATTGCAAAGTCTGATTATTTAGGACATTGTGTTATAAAAGTAAATGAATGAAGCTGCAAAATTAGTAGTAATAGATGTTCTAAGTGTATAAATGGTGTTTACTTTTAATTTTTTTTTTTTTTTTTTTTTGTGATAATTTTGTGGTTAAAGAAGAATCAATTGATGTGCATGAAGATGATTGTTGAATGTTCTGTAAGTAATATTTGTGATTAGTGACATAACTACTCTGTGTTTTGTGGAAATTGGAAATAATTGACGATTTGACATTTTGAGGTTTAGGAAAGAGCCACCATTATGAAAGTAGATTTTTCAGCATTGAAGCCTGCTGAGCGATGGGTGATGGTGTTAGTTTTCAGTGTTTAAGCACCCTGGTTGAATTTTTGGTTGGTTCCTGATTGGAAGACTAGATAAATGAAGTCTCCACAGAAATGTCTGATTTGTTGTTGCACCAGAAGTTCTGTGAATATGTTTTAATGACATTCAAGTTTGGGAACGTTGTTCTGGAAGGGCTTTTGCAAATGATGGCTTGGTAAGGAAACCAAATGCTTATCTACCTTCTGCTTCTTAAGTGGTCATGGATATAATGTCAAACTTGGGTGTGGAGATTAAAAAGAAAGTGATGGTGTTACCTTCAGTAGAGAGATGTAGCAACAAGTGCATTTAAATACACCAAGATCATGTCCAATGTAAAAACTTCATTTGACTTGAAATTTAAGATCTTAAATTAGAATTTTTGCTTTTTACTGTGTTAAATTTAACTGCGTTCATCTGTATATTAAGAAGTGGATAGTTTAAAATTCTTTAGAGAGCCTGTTTTGCATATCTATCGTAACAGCAGAGTCTAACAGTAATTGGCTAACCAAATAATTTAAGATTATTAGAACTCGTTTGAAAAATTTAAGATATAAAAAAAATTCAATTTGCCGGTCGTTTGTTAAATTCTTAAATAAATAATCCATCAATACTGCTCCAAAATATTTTGACGTTAAATATATGTAAATATATGTAGTATTCTTATCTAATAAATGATTGAAATCTTTTCACAAATTAGTAGAAATGAATGAAATTTGAAGTTTATTTTTATTTGATTTTATAAATTAGAAATATTTAAGATTACCTTGGTGATATTGCTATTACATTCTAATTAAATATTCAATTTTTTTTATATATTTAAAAATGTAGTTGGAAAATGTTGATCTTGGAGTATAACCACATCAAAAATTTATGTAAGTATGAAGATACAAGTTATAAAAAGCAATTCAACTGTTTTTATGATTTTTGTCAGTTTGTCTGAAGTTATAATGAAATCGGTGAATAATTTTGATAGGCTGTTCCTGAAATGTAGTGCATTTTGGAAAGAATAAGACGGGCTGAATCTTTTATTTTTTTAAATATTTCTATTATATAAAGAAAAATGTTTATTTGTTTGTTTTTGAATGCAAAACTATAGTTTTGCTCTGATTTAAACTTTTTAATATAAGACTGGTTTCTCAGAACTTACGTCTATTCCTTTTTATTAAGCAGAATTTCACACTAGCTTCAAAATAACTGTAACAACTCTGCATTAAAATTTAAATTTTAATGTTTGAAAGATTGTGCAAATTTTAATATAAATATATGTATTAATTCTTATTAAGCAAGTACATTCGATAAAACCATTGAATAACATGAAACAAATACCGTAAGCCCTCCTTCAATTTATGCTAAGTGCCCTGATAGAAATCAATAAAACTTACTGATGGTGCTTTTTATGGCTCGCCCTTCAAACAGTTTGTCCCTGCTGCAATTTAATGCCAGATTACTTTCAAAGGCAAGTTTTCTCGCTTCTCTCGCTCGGATTCAAGTCACGGCAAGGCTCAGGCCTTCGGGTCTCTCGTTCACTATAAACCTTGTAACATAATACCACACCAGATAATTACCAATTCACTTTTATAAGAAAGCACTCAAAAACTCAAAAATTTAAGCTGTGCAATTGCAAAAAGTCAACAAAGAACACTATCAAAGAAGACACACCACCACAATCGCAGCACTATTTCGTAATGGAGCTCTGTCAAGATACTGGTGTGAAATTGCTTTTTTTTTGGTTATTCCCCATTGTAATATACTTTTAATACATCTATCTTCCCAAACCATGTCAAAAGCCTTTTGTATATCAAAGCTATCACTATAAATATTCCTTCGGTGATGTATAGTAGAGCAGCAATGTTGAAATCCTTTTTATAGCGTGAAAATTTTGTTGTTAATATTTAAAAATCATGTATGTCTGTTACATATAATTGTCTCCAATAGTATGCATAAAGTAAGTGAAATAGGCTGATAACAGTCAGGAAGGTTTGGATTTTTATTTTTTTCAAGTATAGAATTTACAAAAGATTCTCTCCAAGAGTTGGGAAAGGGGTCATTAGAGAGGAGATGATTAAATAAGAAAGTGATGTATTGTTTTGAAGAACATTCTAGTAGAAAAAATATGGTATAGATACCATCTGGTCGAGGATTTGAATTGTGAAATTTATTCCGAACATTGTTGATTTCACAGAGTGTAATGGGAAGGTTTAATTCTGAATAAGAAGATTGATATTTTTGAAGTATATTATTAATTGTAAAGGATGGATGATTGGGCTCTGAATTTTTGAAATTCTTTATCATAATTAGTGTCATGTGAGTTATTTGCAAAAGTCAAGGCAGGAATATTTGATATATTTTCATCAGTAGGGACTAAATGATTATTATATAGTATAAATTTAGGAAGATATTTAGATTGATATGAATCATTGGTGCAGTTGATATTTTCCTACTTTCGAAATTGTTGGATGCCAATGATAAATGTATTAATGAGAGTCGTTTATTTTCTTTATAGATACTTCTTGATTGGGACAGGAAATGTTGGTATTCAATCATGTTAGAAATTGGGGGAAGTCTCTTGAACATAGATTTTATTTATTTATTGAACGTCAAATCAGTTAAAAACCATGTATGACGTGCTATGGGGATATGTGGATTCTGTGCACGTTTTGAAAATTCTGTGATCACTACACTAAGTCATATACTACTTGAACTTTCAATTAAAGGAAAAAACATGCTCCATTGTAATCAAATCTATTTTAAAGGATAAGTCAGCAATAACTTTTGGTCTCTTTTCCATTATGTCTTTCGTCAAAGAAGTTCCTGCCACGACGACATGGAAACAATAATTTGGATAACTATATTTTCCACTGAATTCTGGGAGACGTGCACGAATAATGTAGTTACATGTATGTCTAGAAGCAAAACAAGGGGCCATTTTAGCATTTACTCAATGGATCAGCGAAACTGGACGGAAAACCTGATCATGATGTGGGTCATTGACCCGGAGGCTGCGATACAATTCTTGTTACAGGTTGTTTACATTTATACAGTCCAAATGTTAAATAATGCATTAAATTTCACTGTTAAAATTAATGTTACTTTCGTTGTAATGCTTAGTATAGTCTTGAGTTGTATAGAAAGTTATGCAGCTGAAACGATTTCACTTAAGATTTAAAATTTTTTATCGAATTTAATCGTTTAATGTCATCTGGCAGAGGACTGGTTTCACCAGACTCGTTCAACTATCTCCCGCATCATGTTTCAAGTAAACGCGATTCAAACTAAACTCGCAATGTAATCGCATTTATATGTGTATCTGTTTCACTGCTGAATATATAAACTCGATTAAGTTAAACGAGTTTTCATGCTAAAACCCTGAGGTTGGTACTGGCCGCGGAGCATTGTGGGCCTGAAATTTTCTGTTGTATACTCTTTGCAAGTGCGAAATTGTATAATATTTTGAGCAACGAGGTTAGAAACCATGAAGTTCATACAGATTTCGGGCATGGATGAATATAGGTGTTAATGAACATTGGTGTTAATCTATGTTTCGTGTTAGTAACGATATATTTTAACCTCTGTGATCCTCTCAGCTGCTGACTTGCAGAAATAAAATATTGTAATGTAATAAAAACTGAATTATTTTTTTTTAATTATATCTGTAATGTATAAAAGAAAAAATACAGCATTTGCTAATATAAACATTAATATTAATACGATAATATAAACTTAAATTTATATTAATATTTGAACTAAAAATCATAATTTCCTATTTTTATTTCCAACAAGTGGAATATTCTATTTATGTCTCCTGTGAACTATTTATAAAATGTTTTTTTGTAAAACAAATATTTTTTTAAAGTTATTTTTATTTTAAGTCACATAAACTGCATAGGTCATGAATGACTAGTACAGTAATACAATAACAATTCTGAGAAAATATCGATAGATTTACAAAATTGTTAAACTTTTTCTTGGAAACTTGGCGATGAGAAAATTTCATTGAAATTTTAACTTCCTAGACATTTTTTTCTGTCGTCGATGTGTATTGGGGCATTCCAGAATGATGTGCTCTATTGGTAGAATTCTATTGCAGATGGTACAAGTATGTTGTTGAACTTTTTCAATTACAAATTTATGAGATAATTTACAATGGTTTGATTGAATTCTTGACAAAGCAACTTGATTATGACGATTAATAGAAGGGTTTGTGACTAGTCGAAAGAAATTATTTAAATATTATTTTGAATTTAAAAAAAAAAGAAATTCAAGCTGCTTCTTCCCAGTCTATATTTCTCCCATCAGAGAAATAATGTTTAATAAAACAGTTCTTGACCATAAATCTAATAATGATAGCGGCTTCTTCATGGAACTTTGGCAAGTTTGAATTATTTGTTTCCAGTGGTTTTTGAAAACTTATTGGAGGGATATAGTAGATTCATAAAACCAGAAAGCATTAAAAACAAACATAAACATAATTTTACTTACATATACTATACATTTCAAGTGACTCAAAATTAACACACAGAATTTAAAAAATAAATTGAGAATACATTCCATACATCAACATATAATGGAGGTAAATACACATGTTGATTGGTAAGCAGATGTAGTGTGTGGCCTATTGTTGTGGCATCACCTCACACCTCACCATATTTACAATTAGCTGAATGTTGAAAAGAAAAGGAAGCTAGCCAAGCATTTACTATGTAACATATTTCTGCTAACAAAGACAATTGTAAAGGTGAAACCTCCAATTACAATGAAAGATAAAAGGATGTTCAGACAAGGTTAACAAAAAATTAATATTGAAGCTATGATTATAGTTATTACATGCAATGTTAGCCACCTAATTTCTTGTTACATTCATCAATATTTTTATTTCAAGGCATTGTAACAAAATTGTTATTGCCAACACAACTTGAAATGGTTTGGGTTTTTTCGTTTCTTTTATCTTCTCTTCCTTCTATAGCTATATTCGGAATGGTATAAATGTAAGTACATGATTAGTAACAACTGTTGTATTAGTCTATACTTTATATTATCTTTTCACTCAAGAATCGAATATTCCTGGGTTGTGTATATTGCAATTTGTATATGTAGTACATGATTTGCATGTATTATTTTTGTATATGTATGTAGGTACATTTTATTAACGTTCTTGTACATTTTCTCAGTTTTCTTTGTTTATTTTTAATTATTTTATACTTGTATTTATGCTTTTCATATTTACTGCTCTGATATATGTCTAGATGAACATAGTAACAATATTTATGAGTGCTACAAGCAATGAGTTGGCTTACATTCTCTCCAATAATCACCACCATAGATACCTTTTTTTTTTTTTTTTTTTAACAGAACTGAGGGCTGTTTTTACACCTTTGGAATAGACTGTTACCAGAAGTATATTTTGTTTCAAATAGAACATGCTCAGTCAATTTCCTTTTTCTTTTGAACACCACTAATTGTAGACATGGTTTGTGTGTTGTGAGGTATCATAGAAGAGCCATAAATTACTTTTGGTTATCAATCAGCATTTGTATTTATCTCCATTGTTATTTGTTGTAAGTATCATTCGTTTATAATAGTTTTCTTAAACTCTGATTGTCATTTTAGTGTAATTGTTTATAATCTATATGTGTAAATAAAATTGACTTGTTTTTATAACATTGCTTTTTGATTTTATGTGCTGTATGATATATGATAGAAATACATTTTCAGAAATATGGACTAACAAATAATTAACACTATATTCTATCGATCAAGAAACATGAACCAGCTGCTACCGTACTACTTTACTGCATTTAAATAACCTCAAACACCATGAGCCTTTATTAATCAAAATGACCAGGTCTAGCGATCAAATCTAGGCCCACGAATGTTCCAAATATCAGGTTTTGCCCAAGATCGTTGTCATTCAGCATTTTGCATTTGACAGTCTTTAAACCTTTTATTATAACACAAGACCACAATGTGTCAAAACGAGGATGGATGGCTGATAATCGCGATTATCTGCGCTTAAACGGTCGATCTCCGGCGTTTAACTCCACATGAGTTTAACTTCCAGTAATCGCGTTTAAATCACGTGGTGAAACTGGCGAGAACTTTAAACGCGATTAAACTCCAAGATAAACGAATTTAAACACATAATCGAAGGTGGTGAAACGGGTCCAGTGTAAAATAATGTACATGTATTTTATGTGAATTTTTTGTAATGATCTGTTAATACTGTCACCTGATGAATATGATTTCTATGTCGAGTGTTATAGTAATAGACATCGGCATATTCAGAAAATATATTCCCGCCCATAAGCAAGTAATTTTTACATTACCTTTCTCTATTCAACGTAAATATTTAGTATGTACGTTCCTATACGCGGAAGTAAAAATTAATCCTTGAAGGAAGATCATGTACAATATTGAAAAAAACAGTTTTGTTTCTGCTTAAAATTATTACAATTTATGAAGAAAAAAACATTTTCTGAAAAAAAAAAACAACAACCACTTCCCTTTTCCTAAGGGGAAAAACAAGTGTCGCTTAAAAGAATGGCGCATTTCTCAATTTTCTCATACTCTGAATTTTCATAGAATTTGGTGGTGGAGTTACGGGTAAAGAAAATTAGATTTTTATTAGTCAGCCCAAGGGAGTACGTCAGAGCGACTGCGTGGTGTAACGGTGAAGTGCGCGGCGCGTTATCTCGATGGATCTGAGTTCGAGTCTCGGCGCGGACAAAAATTGCTTGTTGGAATGGCTGTGTTCATTTGGCCACCGGTGAAGCAGGAAACATAAAGTTCGGACGAAGAGAAGGTAAGAATAACGGGTCAAATCTGTGACTTCAACGAACACGAGACTACTACCATTCTCTTAAGCTGACTTTCCGCTATCCGAAGACAATGTTGGATCAAATAATGTGGAGCCGTTTTTGAGAAAATTTTGAAAATGTTTTTGAGGCTTCATGTGAAGTACCCACAAAAATCAAATTATCCTTTGCAAAATCCTGAATCCCCGAGTTCATTTAGATCGATTGTGCAGTATCAATTTTGAAGGAAATCGGCTGAACGCTGTAGGCGCTAGCGTGAACCCTAACCACAGACGGACACACGTTTTCCCGTCAATCGATTTTTTGGTATCAAGAACCAAAAAACATGGATTCTGTCTAGACGTGTTAGAGGATTTTTTTCTTCTAAATTCAGATACAGGAGTTACCCATTTTTTCGTTACCACAGCCCGACAATAAGAATTTTTCGGGCAAAAATTTCACTTTTCTGGCGCACAATTACATAAATTTCTCTTCCTACGAAGTATTGGTAAGGCGAGAATGTAAAAATTAATCAACGAAATGCAAACAACTCAAAATTCGTAAAACGGAGGATTTTATCGAAGTAATGAATTCGTTTTATGTTTTTTCTTTACAATTAATTAATATGAAACATAACTTTGAACTGTATGAGCCATGTGCAGTATACATCACTAAAATTTCCATTATTCATAAGACCCGAAATCAAACTCATAGTGTTCGATGCATACATGCCTGGTTGCTTCAATGGTAATAAACAAGCTTTATTGCAAAATACGAAATCGGAACACCATGTTGTTTGTTGCAAGTTGAATTAAAATGGTATTCCCAGGGCGTCGGCCCTTGGTGAAATACCTGGATATGGACACCCCGCAAGCGGCTCTGGAAGTCGGCGCTGGATCTCACCATCTAGCTGGAGAAGAACACCGCCACCTAGTGTGATTTTAAAGACATGCACGACAGTTACGGTACTGATGACCACAGTTAAAGCGCCCGGAAACAATCAAGTCCATTGATGTCGCGACAGTTTGTGCGCTTACGAGAAATCCATTCCTTCCTTTGAGAAGGGCCTTCGAACCCTTTCGAGGACGGCGCTCTCTTGTGTTTGATATGCGATGCGCTATTACTCATTGCATCGCGTTTTGTTGATGCCATTCTAAAGTCCCTTTTCATAGAGACAGCGTCGCTTGTGAATCAAATTGAGCGGTTTTGTGTTATCAAAGTGACAGAGAAGGGATAGTTTACTTGCAACCATTTCATTTACGTCAGCAGCTACTTGTAACAGGTAAAATCAATTTTAGTTTGAAAAAAAATTAATCGTTTTAATTGCTAATCATGAACTGTAATTTCGTTTCCATGGCCAGTAAATGTCAATGTTACTTAAAATAAATGCGTAATCTTCCGGGCTCTAGTTATAAATTACGCACGTTACAAACGATGATACCAGGTAGAGGAGATAGCAAAATTTCTAATATTTTTAGGATTCAAATTACTACAAGATGAAACAAAGTGGCCACTAGCTAAAAACCCGGCTCTCTTCGTATGGGATCCTTGTGAGAGAGGGAAACGACAGGTGCTACCCAATGGCACTTTCTCGTAGCAAATTTTTCTAATTTTCTTGGAGTAGATTGGCTTTTAGGTCTTGCTCCATCTGCGAGTACAGCTGCCATAAGGACCATGCTATAAGAGGACGATAGCCATCTATGGTAGCCCTAAAAACCTTTTTTTTTACATTTTCTGAACGTTTCAGTTTCGTAATAGTAGAACCGAAATATTACTTCAAGAATGTTAACGATGAGTAAAACCTCGTCCTAAATAGAAAATTTGATTGAAAAATTAGGAGCCATTTTTAAGGAAATCGCGATGAAGCATTACTATAAATGCGAAATTTGAAGCTCTTTTCGCAGGAATTTATTGAGTTTTCGAAAAACATCATTTAAAGACATTTGAAGTACTTTCACTCACAAATGCAGTGATGTACACAAATCGATGGATATGTGCATATGAACGGCGTGAGACATAATTTTAAACAATTACATTTGTGTAATTGTTGAAAAATAAAAGAAGGCACCGAAATGAATTGGGTCATCTTAAACAGTATAATCTTCAATGTCCGTACACAAAATTTCAAGAAGAACTTTGGAGCCATTTTCTGAGAAAAAGCGTTTGAGTGTTTCTGAAAATGCGGAATTTTGAGCTTATTTTAATAAAAAGTCAAGTTTTCGAGAAACTTGTTTTGACATTATTTAAAGCACTTATATAAAGTACTTATAATTACAATAATGTGAAGAAATAGCCTCTAATGCAAACATTACACAAGTGGGTGTCGAGTCAAAAACATTACATTGTTGTAATTTTCGAAAAACAAAAGAATAGAGCAATAAGACGTTTATGTCATCGTAGAGAGAGTGTTTGACAGTACCCTTTCCAAAAAATTAAGAAAAAGTTGAACCGTTTTTGAGAAAACTTAGTTTTTTTAATTTTTAAAAATTGCAAACATTGCACGCACTAGTGCCAGAAAACTACTAAAATTTCCAAAAGAAACTACATGTCCTCAATGAAGGAATTATTTGTGGGCAACAAATTTCATTTCAATGAAAAATTTGTGTCTTCAATTATATAGTTGTAGGAAGACGCCGAAAAAAACCTTTTGCAATTTTCAAAAATTTAGATAACCGTGAAAAAGGGGACTTATGCGACCATTAGAAGTGTATTAAACGCTATTCGTATAATAAATTTAAAGAAAAAATTTGGTGCAGTTCTTTAGAAAATTTTCAATGTGATCTGGCGCATCATGTAAAGTACCCCTAAATATTAAAGAATGTTGTACAAAATCTAAAGGCTTGAACTGTAGCCAGATTGACAGGGGTTTCTTTAATTTGGAAAAAAATCGACGTAGGATTTAAGCGCTAGCTAGGTTTGGTAACGGAGGGACAGACGGAGACAGACGTTTTGCATTCAATTGTTTTTTTGGCATCAAGGAGCCACAAAACTGGGATTCCAGCCACACCACATGTTAGAAGGATTTTTATCTTCATTTAGCAACTGGATTTATGCACTGTCTTGTTTTCAGGTCCCGGCAATGAACTTTTTTTGTCGAAATTCCCCGTTCTTGTGCGCAGCCTTACATAACTTTCTCTATACTATGTATATCCGTATATACGTACGTATAAGAGAAAATAAAAATCGATTTTATTTAAATATTAATTTTAATGTAATTGGTTCAAGTTTCAATAAAATACTATAGTATTCTCTCATTTTATTTTACAATAAATTACTATGACATTCAAATTGTTACCTTACGCATTGCTGCTGACCTCTAGCGAATGTTTTGGGTAGTCCTGCAGCACCTCTCCCGACCTCCGGTGAAATATATTAGATTCTACATTGCCCGTAGCTAAAGGCGAAAAATAATGATCGTGGTGCTTATACCAACGTATTTCAGATTTATTTTCCACATGCATGTGGTGTTGACTTTACCAAATTTTGCAAAGAACTCTGCGACTTTTACATATTGAATTAACATTTAATAGAACAGAGTACGTGGTCGTTTTCAATTTTAGGACAACAAATTCTCTAAACATGATTAATTACTTTTGTGATACAAAAAAAAGTTGATAATCTTTGCCCGTGTTATCGGCGTCAACTGAATGATAACCGAATATCTCGTTGGAATGATAATTTCAGGTGTAGTTATACAAATAATTAAAGATCAACATTACCAGGATTATTGAGAGTAATTTTACACTGCCAAATGAATTTTCAAATTTTCCATCTCAATGTCTTACTGTGTGGAGAGATTGTTTAATTTTTCTCTCTCTTTTAGGATCCACTTGCACCCTGGTGTGGTAGTGCTTCTATTGCTAAAATAAAACAGACAATTTCATGTTCCTCAGGTAAGTTATTATTTTTTACTCTCTTGTAGACGTACGTATATACGGAGTAATATAGTAGTATAGAGAAAGTTATCTAAAGTTACGCGAAAAACCCGCGAATTTTCAGAAGAAAAAATTCATTGCTGGGTCCTGATAACGAGAATGTGCTGTAGCTAAATTAAAAGAAATCTTGAGCGATATTGACAGGTTTCTTCGATTTGAAAAAATCCTACGTATAGCATAGGCGCTAGTAGTGTTTACAGGCGGACGGACGGACGTTTTGAAAATAACTTTTTCGGGATTAGGTGACCCCAAAACGTATTGCTGTTGAAATCTCGAAATCGATTTTCTGCAGCATTACATAAATTTATACCACGTATATTACTCCGTATATACGTACGAGAAAGTTAAAATCCTCTTACGCGGTAAAGCCAGAATCCCAGTTTAGTGAAAAATGCCAAATGCCGGTTGATGCCAGAAAACAATAGAAAGCAAAATGTCCGTGTGTCCATCCGCCCGCCTGTGAACAGTACTAGCGCTTAAACCACACGTAGGATTTTTTCCAAATTCAAGAAAACCCTGTCCATCTGCCTCAAGTTGAATCTTTGAAATTTTGAGAAGCATTCTTTAAAATTTGGGGGTACTTTACATGAAGCCCCTCGGACAGATTCAAAATTTTCTGAAACACGCCTTTGAATTTCTTGTAAGAATAGAGTAAAATACACGTACAAAAGTGGCATAGGTACGATTTTTACGGTTAACTTAATTTTCGAAAATTGCAAATCTTCGAATTTTCGGCGTCTTCCTACAACTTTAAAATTGAAGGTAGACTATTTTTCAAATGAAATTTGTGTTCCGTAAATACATCTTTCATTTACTTCATGTACATTTTTTTGAAAGTTTTAGTAGATTTCGTGCAATATTTGCAATTAAAAAAAACAAACGATTTTTCTCAAAAACTGCTCCACATTTTTTCTTTACATTTTTGGTTGGGGTAGTACTAAACGTATACAATGACATAAATGTTATATCACTTTTTTTTTTCAAGAATTACAGAAACGTATTTTATGCCTTCTATCCCGTCGCTAAAATTCACATTACAGATGTATTTCATTTTTCTATGCGTTTCTTAACACATGAGCTTCAAAGTATCTCTAATGATGGCTTTTGAAATGTTTGAGTTCTCCATAATCGTTAAGTAAAATTGATCTGAATCGGCGAATTTTCTGAAATGTTTGAAGAAAATTTTCTCATAACTATGAATTTTTTTTGCCGAAAAGTTCTGTGTTCAATTGTCTGTTCAAAGTGTTTTATTCCAAAAACGTGATTTTTACCAAGATATTTGAGGCTGCAAAATCAAATAATGTTGAAAAATGTAGGTGTCCTTAAATCACAAAAAAAAAGTATATATTGCCGAAAATCATAGTATCATTTCAAAAAATTCTAAATATTTTGTTTTTTAACATTTTTTCAAAATATTGTAAATATTACCGCAAATGTGATTTTTTTGGTGTTCGCTCGCTTTTTGAATTCGCCAATGGTTTGTGGATAAAATGTTTACTATGGGAAGAATGTTATTAAACAGTGTATTTGCTTTGATATATGTTGAACATAACAGCTGTTATCAGTGGAATATTGCGTATAAGTGTGTGTATGTGTCAGTCATAATATATGCATTTGTGTTCTGGTTTGTGTCATCGTAGTGTATTACTTCAAAGTGATTTTTTCATAGTAGTGAAGTGTCATCGTAGTGATTTTTTCATGTGTATCCGTTGGAATCATTTTATTACTGAAATCGTCTGTTGTTTGTGGTTGTGAAAAGTGAACCCATTACTCCTGTGTATCATGTATCAATTTAAATCGCCTAACGTGAAACCGCTATAGGTACGTAAGGAAGTAGTTGTGTAAAGTAATTGAAATTTCACAGTGAATGATGAAGCAACATTTTTCATGCATCTTTTTGAATCGTTTGTTGTTAGAATATTGTTATTACGTATTGCTTTCCTTGCTGAAACGTAATGCTTGAAGTAAAGGCGAAATGAAATTCTTGTTTTCAAAACCCACTCCAAAATTTTATTTTAATTTTTTCCTCAGAGCAAAGGACAATCAAAAAACGGTCTAATTTTGAACTATCTAAATTTTCGAAAATTACATGAGATATAAATTAAGGGCAAGTAATGTTATAGCATCGCTAGTTCTGTTCTGCAACTTGACCGAAAAATTAATAAATGGCGAGAAATTACTTTTGACGTCGATGGAAACCAGCTGGAAGGAGAGATGGAGACAAAAACCGAAAACTCGTTTAAGGGTCTCCGTGACACCGAAAAAGTTTTTTTTTCTTCAAAACAATCGTCCGTCTCTGAACTCTATTAGTGCGTAAACCATGCGTAGGACATTTTCCAAATTGAAGAAACCCCTATCCATCTGGATGTGGTTGAAGCTTTGAAACTTTGAAAAATATTGTTTTAAATTTTGGTTCTTTACATGAAGCCCCCCTGACATTTTCTTAAAAACGGCACCAAATTTCTTCTTTAATTTCTTTTAGTTATAGAGTAGCTCCAAATTTTTCAATGACGTTTGCCATTAAGTACTAGGTTTTTTCTCTTCATTATACTTGAAGTACTTTGTCAGCTCTACTATTAGGAAACAAAAATTGAGAATTTTTTAAAAAATGTACTTGGGCGGCCGTAGATGGTAGCTGGCAAGAGGATGGGGGAAGACCGACGACGCAGTCCTAGTCAAGAAAATTTGAAAACTTTACTACGAGAAAGTCTGTGCCATTCTGTAGCACCTCTGGTTTATTATTATTTCGTGAACCTATGTTACAAACCATTGGGGTTGTGAGAATAGTACTTGGTTAAATTCCTTGCAGGATTTGTTCACAAATATACTGTTTTTGTTAGGAAACATAAATATCAGATTCCTCGCATAGTGAAAGGGCATAAAATTAATTCGCATTTTTTCCGAAGCTATTACCAATACCTGTTTGATTTGCAATCGGGAGAATTTCAAAGTAAAAGGTTTAGGGCCTAGTACGACAGCATGAGGGTTATCATGGCAATTGCTAGCGTCCACCTTTATCTCTGTACAGGTCACCTTTTCTGCGTTTGTATGTGAGGTTTTGAAAATATTTATAAATGTGGATGCTTTTTTAGGGCAATTTAGATAAAACCTACCTCCGCATTTTCAAAATTTTCCTAATATTGGCTCCCAATTTCTAGTTGAAATTTTCACCACTTAAAAGGGTGCAGGTCTCAAGTTCGTTGAATTCCCTGCCTTTTTCAGAAATTGCAGAAGTACAATTTCCTGGGGAGTGTTCCTAAAACTACTATATTACAAAAAATTCCATAGTGATATATGTTCTAAAAAGACATGTTGAGATAAAATAGTGTTCATATTTTTCGAAAATATAAGTATTTTCCTGTGATTTGGCGTGATAATTCGGCAATTTTTACATTTAATAAAATATTTTTTCTCGAGAACCGCTTCAATTTTGCCATAAAATTTCTCGTATGAATCAGCGACGGTAAAATATATGCTATCATTTGCGCAAACTCGCCATATTTTTGTAAGTAGAAACAGAGAACGTTTCAAAACTAGAAAACTGAAGATAGAGATTATTCCTTTAGCCAAAATTTCTTGTAAAAAATATGCTTTTAAAAAAATATATGTAATTTTGTAAGAAACGAGTTTTTTTTGCGTAATATATGCTATAAATAAATGCAATGAAAGATAATTTTCTTAAAAATAGCTCCAATTTTCCTCGGAAAGAACGGAAACTCAAAACTATTGCACGGGTCTCATTTTCGTTGCGTTATCTGAATTTTCGTAAATTGCAAATAAAGAAATCATGCGTGAAAGTATGGTCTGTTG